>CBVK0100670378.1:0-16166 GCA_900067695.1 Picea abies | reverse complement strand
TTGCTGTTACGCATGTGATTATACAATTCTGTATGTTTTATGTAAAAGTCCATGTACAGATTGGTTGTTCGAGAGTTTTGAAAGCCTCGATAGTGAAAAGTGACACTACAATTAATTCCATGCATCAAAACTTGCACACATTTCTTGCCAATTGCGCCACCCCACATCATATTAACCATTGCCAAAACATACCATAACGTATATCAAATGCGCCAAATATAACTCATTAATAATCGTATAGTCACTAACATTTCTAGTTAGGACTAACACTAATCCTTTTAATTTCATTTGCACATAGCATAGCATAGTATATTATAGCTCTTCTTTCCTGGATTTTTTCATAGGTCCCTTTTCCATTGCTCTTATTTGTTGTTACTAACATGTGTCTTGTGTAGGTGTAACAAGTAATGAATCAAGGTGCCAATAACAAATGTAATAACAATTAACATAAGCCATCGTGCATGGAATTTAGAGCTTAGAAAAATAGAATCAACACATAAAATGCATTATCCATATGCCATCTGTCATAAATAAAACCAAGATTTCATCATCAATCATGTAGAACCATGTAAGTAGTGTCGAACAACAACATAAATATCAAATAAGAACCTTATCTGATCCTCCAATCTACAAGGGGCCCCCACCTACTAGTATTATATATTGTTAGCTTAGTTTAAATAATAGGCTTTAGCAATAATTTGTAGGAGAAATCCTCGTTGCGATTTTAATCATCAACACGGCTGAGAACAAAGAGGGTTCCTCCTTGTCCGTTTTCTCACAATAGGTTTCCCACTAGTCCTTGACATGGGGGGCAACTTTGAGCAGTGAAAAAATAATCTTCTCCAGGTCGGAAAAGTCATGAACTAAGAAATATCCTTCTATTAGATTCAACCATCTATCTATGACATCTGCATATATTTGGCCATCAAATGTGGGAATGCCAAATTTTACTTGTGCCTTAAAAGGGGTTGAGACTCTAGAGTGGTTGTTGGATGCATATGCGCTGCCAATGGGAAATCCTTGAAGGATTTGGGTGAAGTTATCCATCATCGCGTTCCTTTGTTTTTCAAGGGCCTCCTCGAGCAATATTTTCATCGCGTTCCTTTGTTTTTCAAGGGCCTCCTCGAGCAATATTTTGATAGGATATCCTGCTTCCTCGTATTTATTTTCATCCCCCATGGGAGACCGTTGGGTTTGCAAAGATGATCTTGCAAAGGTCCAGCCATATCAAGCTCTAACTCCTTATACCCCGACCTCGTTGGGGACATGCAAAGAAGGATCGAGAAATAGAAGACCGCTCTGATACCACTGATCCAAATTTATGCAAGAACGCAACAGAATACACAAATAACCATGAGTACAAAGATGCAGTGGAAATAACACTTCATTTCATTAATATCAAAGAACTGAAATTTGTTTACAGACGGAATATAAATAAAATAGCTAAGGCGCTAGTAGCTTATCTATGAGAAGAGATGTGGCGGCTACAGGCCTCTGAACTCCGTGTTACAATGAGGCTCGAAGGCCTATATATTATTGCAAAACAATGGAAACCCTAAACATCCAAAAACCTAACCCTAGGAGATGAAATGCCAGAATATGGGCCCCGTCAGGGTAAATTGGTACATCGATTTCCCGGGGTCCTAACTTTGTCATACTATCTCCGTTTGATGCATATGATACATCTTTAGAAATATCTATCCAAGGACTACAATTGTTGATAGTGAATATTATGGTCCGGAACAGACTAATATTCGTTGGATTTTGATGCCCAAAAGACGTCGTTTAGGGCCTCAAAATGGCTCTGGAAGTTCAGGACCCGAAAAACTGCCAAAAATAGTAAATTGTGATACAATTAAGGAAACTAAAAAACTAAAAGAAACAATGGTGGGGGTCCAAGTGGAATAGGCAGGTGGCTAGCAATATCCATCTGAATCATGGATACCACACCAACTTTGGTTTTCCCATTAACTCCCACGACTTCTTTGGAAATATGTTCACATTAGACCCAATGTCCAACATAATAACTTCCATGTCACAGCTGCCTAACTTGAATGTCATTTTGAATTCTCTATCCATCTGATTCCTCTTGCTAACATAACACACATCTAATTTCAATAATGGGGAAGAAATAAAAGTTTCATTCTCCCCTTCCTTGATCCATCTCATCAACATATGTGTCAACTTCTTGGTAATCAGAGGATTACCCAACGCTTTAAGACAACAATGCAAGAATTCACTTACCTAGTTCTTCGAGTTAGTTTGTGGGTAAGCATTTCACCATGATTTATCGTGCATTGTGCATTGCAACTCTTCATGCACTGGTACCTCTTCGATTTCCTTTTGTGCATCATGCATGAACTGATTTTAACGCAGTGTGTCAAACTTGGGAGGTTCCTATGCTGCTTTCCCAATCTTTCCCTCCAACTGTTGTCCTAAGAACTCCTCTCTATTCAGGTTGGTTCCTATGCGGATACCTCCTTAGGTTAATACTCATACATTGAGTCCTTATTTCAAATCTTGTTCTTCGTGTGGCTCAATAGTCACCATGTTGAAGTTCCCCATTTTCTCTTCCCATTTTTCCACCATTTTTTCAAAATATTCCATGATATGATCTGCACTGTGGCAATATCCATACAGTGCATGGGGCTTGGTATAGAAATGTGCCAAGTGGCCCATCTCTCCACAGTTGAATCAAGTGGGATATCTTCCTCCTTCCCCACCGTATCCTATACCTCTTCCTATGCCATGTTCTCCTCTTTGGCCTCCATGGAAGCCTCCATGGTCTCCACCTTTATTCTCCTCTTGGACCCTATATGCATATGTTGTATGCTTCTTCATCAACTGCAGTGAATGAAAATTGTTTACATAGTGCCCCATGGATTTTCAAAACTCACAGAATGGAGTATGTGCAGTGTTTTAATACTTCTATCACATCAGAAAATGGGGAGGTACATGGCCCCATTATCTATAAATATCACACCATTCCGTCTATGGCCTAGTAGGAAATGGGTTTGGCACACTTGTCACCGTGTATTTTCCCAGTAAAATACACTCATTTTGATCGTGATCCTCTGTGCCGCATAGGGTACACTGAACATTCTTGTGCACTGCCTTCCCCTTTTCCATATCTTGCAACTTCATGGTGAGGGTTGCAAGTTGATATTGCACCTATGCAAATCCTACTGACATCTTGCCACCTCCCAGAGTAGAATCCATGCACATTGGAATCTCTATGGCTTTCGATTGAGTCATCAACTTTTGATGCATGTGTGGCACCCGAATGTGGGAGGATTCCAATAATGAACCACTCTTTATGTTGAACATCATGGATTGGAATGTTAATCTATCTAACAAAATATTGAATCATTGGTCATAGTCCCACATGGTTTCTCTGACTTGTTGTTTGATCTCCTTAATCTTGGTTATACACCATGACTCCAACTTTGGTTTCTGGAATTCTCTAATTAAATATCTCTTTATCTCTGTAAAGGACCTTGCCCATCCCGCTGGCATAGCAACCTTATACTTCATGTACCATTTTAGAGCTCTGTCTCCGAAGGTAGTCTCTAATTGTGCAATCTTAGCTACCTTGTTTATGATGCCATCTTATCGAGCTCCATGCACATCAACCCCTTCTCCATGAACAACATATATATGCAAAGTGGGATCTCGTCTAAAAATATTCTTCAAGGATTGTGATCCATTTGCAAAAATTCTTTCTTCACTACTAAATATTCATTGCATTTAAACACAAATTCAATAATGTATCCTTATTTATGTTGTTTGAACTAGAAATCAATGGCTCTGGACCACTTATTGTTCAAATAATTCAACCAAGTTACCACTTCTTGGTCCCAAATCACCGGTTCTTGGGCTCACCACACAGAGCTAATTTTGTCCGTCTCTTTACCCATTCATGCAACAAACAAGGAAACTTATTAGACACAATTTCATGCAAATATGAATATATGTACCTCTATTTCCATCATTCAAGGTTGATTTGCATATTTCTAGTCTCCCCCTGTGAAAATTCGTCCTCTTTCTTAGAGATACATTCTTCTATCTCTTTTCTTGAAGGGTTCCATGTCATGTCCTTACACCGACATGCACCACAAAATCATTAGGTCCTCGCAATGGAATCAATTGTTGGCTCGAGGTTTCAGACCCAGGGTTCAAAAGACGTTACCAAAAAACACCCCTTCAATGTTGTCATATCCAATATTCAGGAACTAAATAAGTCTCACCTGAGACACTCATGATAATTACAGAGATCGAACATTTGTGCATTACATGAAGGAATATCACAAACGAGAAACACATATCTCATAACTGTGCATTAGATTCTACCCATTCACATCGACATTCATACATGTAAATTACAATCTAACACATATAGGAAGAATTCATCCATAACAAAGCTCATGACATGAAGCACCAATTCGGGTCTCATTCTTTTCATTAGTCAATCCCAGATAAACATTCAAATACATACAAGGGCGTAGCTTTCTCAAAGACTCATTCAACTCAAACCAAAGACTATAGAACTAAAATATATATCTACTTTCTCTCTCATATTATAATAACAACCTAAGAACTACAATGAACAACAACAATTGCGAACTAAGGAACTATAATAAACAACAACCATAATGAACAACCAACCATCAACTGGTTCACGTGCATTCCTTTTATCTCTCCATGAGCATTACAATGATAAAAAATCTACCAAATCACTAACAACCTCAAGCATGACCAATTGGCCGGTTACAAAATTAGTTACTGATCATTACAACTGATCTTCGATATTTACATGTGATTTCTTATAAGTCCTGGCATGGTACTGGAGTCAGTGTGTGTTGCAAAATAGTTGGCGCAAGTGCAATAGAAACTAGTTAGCACATGCTGAATATTGGCAGTGCGTAGTACGAAACTTATGACATACACATACAACAGAACATTTGTGGCACACACGCATGCTCTGGCCAACACTAGTGCCAACAAACATCATTAATACAACCTATCCTATTAAATATCAAAATACGAGCAAGGTAATACAACCTATCCTATTAAATATCAAAATACGAGCAAGGGAGGGAGGGAGACATGGTGGGAAAGGGAGGGATAGTGGATTGGAGATTAGGTTTCTCGAGGTGGGGGGGGGGCATGTTGTGATTTTGAGAATAACCCCACTTCCAAATTCATTTTTTCCCATGTTTTTAATTTTTTATTTTGTTTTTTTTCCATCTTTTTTTCCCTTATTTTTTGGTATTTTTTCTTTCTTCTTCTTTTCCATTTTTTTTGTTTCTTTTGTTATATATATATTCCTTTTTTTTTAATTTTCATCATTTTAATGTGATTTTATTTATTTATTTCTAATTTTTTTTTTCTTTTAATTTTTTATTTTATTTATATATATGTTTTTTTATTTATTTTATTTTCATTATATGAGGCTTTATAGAGTTTTTTTTTTTCATTTTTTAATTGTCTTTTTAAGTGAGAGGCAGAGAGAATCGTAGATGGATGGGGTTTCTACTATATTTTTTGTTTTATTTTTATAAATTAACTTTAAATGAATAGTTGGACATTTTTATGTTTATTTTATGGTTTTGTTTGCAACAATAATGGTTTTTTAGACCATGGTTTAAAAAATGTTGCAATTTTAAGCCAACAAAAAAAGAAGTGCTATTGGTAGCACTATGCTTCAATTATGGGAGCCAACAAAAAAAGAAGTGCTATTGGTAGCACTATGCTTCAATTATGGGCTTGTTTCCAATGATACTAATTGCTAAGACCATGGTTATATAATTATCACAATTTTAAGCCCCCCAAAAGGGTGCTACTAACATAACATAATTTTTCGATTTCGGGATCGATTTTAAACTTTTGGTTGCAATGTTACTAGTTGTTAAGGCCATGGCTTAAAACAAGTTGTAATTTAAGCCTTGATTAAAAAAACAAACAAAAAAAATGTGTTGCTGGTAGCACCATTTTTTCGATTCAAGGGTTGATTTTAAGGTTGTTTTTAATTGCAATACAAGTTTTTAAGGTTATGGTGACAAAAAGTTGTAATTTAAATCCCCCTCCCCCCATCTTTCGATTCAAGGGTTGATTTTAAGGTTGTTTTTAATTGCAATACAAGTTTTTAAGGTTATGGTGACAAAAAGTTGTAATTTAAATCCCCCTCCCCCCATCACTCCCTTGTCAAAAAATGGTTCCACCGATAGCACCACTTTTCAATTCAGGGGTTGGTTTTGATGTTTTTGATGTAAAAATATAGTCTTTTAGGGATAAATTTCTCATTTTAAAGTCACATTTCTCGGCAAGTCAGAACTATGTTTTGGCCCTATTATATTTAAAAAAAAAATAGTCTTCACGATGCACATTTTAAAGTATATATCATCGATGCATTTATTACTATATAGTGCATCGCTTAGCACAAAAAACTACAAATATATTAGTTCATGACAATTGTGTAGTTGTGTGTTGGGTTCTGTAGTGATCCATCCATACATAAATCCACTAGTGTGTATTACTACATAAGTTGCACTAGTGCATATACCTATATAATTTGCATTGATTACCTAAAATATTTTTTTAGGCTAAAGTTCTCTACTTAGTTTTTAAAACATGTTTCATAATTTGTATATTTCATTATGCATAACTTTTATTAATAGAAGATGGTTGATATAAAATTAGAAAAAGTAACTTATAACAATGAACATGACAAAAGCATATCCCAATAAGAGAACATGGTAAGTTATTTGAAGTTTTAATATAGCAGTAACATATTTGAATAATCTATTCATTTAAATGATGTGTGTTGGTTAATATGTTTCATGCTGGTATTTTTTTTGAAAAAGCTCAAAAAAATTATTTGTAATCTAAGTCGAAAAGAGTATAGAATTTTAATGAAAATGTTGTGAACATGAGAATTAGGTGGCTCAAAGGTGATGAACATGAAGTTTTTCTTTGACCATTTACTAATAATGTACTTATTGACAATAACAGTTAACATGTTCCAAATATTCAATTTCGTATATGTTGAATGTTGTGTAGGGATTGACAACAAGGGAGCATAAGACCTTCCTAAGAAAAAAAATATTACGAGGGATGTAAATGAGGATGAACTGGTCCTCAATGAATATGGATTGGTGTTGGGAGTTAATGACATGGATGATTTTTAATATGTAAAAACTGTGAGGGATATAGTGGAAAGAATGTATAGACAAACATCAATCCAATGAATCCAATAATCATATTATATTTAAACTACAATGAGAGTTTTCAAATAAATGGTCGATGAGACATGTTTGGATTCCAATAGTAAAATCGTACATTAAAAAAAAAAAAAAAGTTAGAAAGTATTATTGTAAAACATGTTTTTCTATAATATGTATATACTATTTAGAAAGTATTATTGTAAAACATGTTTTTCTATAATATGTATATACTATTTCAAAAAATTACCAAATTAATATTTCTCTTATATTTACTTTCATATAAATATTAATTGATTTTATATTTTCATTTTCATTTTTCAAGAAGATTAAGAAAATTAAAGCCAATGAATGAGATGATATTTGGAACATGATGATAGGGACGTCCAAAAAAATTGTACAAGGAGATGGTCATAGAAATAAGAATAATTGAATCGTAGGGGGACATATCCCAATAACAACATGCATCAAACATATGTAATCATTTATTTTTTTAATGTGTAATAAAAGATTTTAACTATGACATAAAGCATTATTTTTCAATTATTTTTTTATTGCAAAAAAAAAAAAAAAAAAAACAATGAAATCAATTCAATGCATAAGGCAAGACGATAAGATAAAATATGGTCAATCGCAAATTTTGTGAGTACTTTCATTTTATTTAACATTTCATATTTGTTGTGATGTTTATTTTTTTAATAAATTTACAATCATCCATGGATGTTTTCTACCATCCATGGATGTTTTCTACTTGATGCTAACATGTAAAGAAGAACCATCCGAACATTTGATTGATATTAGATTGCATATGGGTCATGGGTATATGTTGGAGTATCATGGGTTAATTGAACAATTTGTACATATATATGTTGTTTTACTTCCCTTATTTTATAATTAATGGAAGAACAAGAAACCCTTAATTATATCTATGCGTTGTCATGACATATAAAACTCATAAAAAGAAAGTATGAAGTGGAGCCAACAAAATAAATGTTGATAAATGACATAAGGGATGGCTTTGAAAGGTCATGCATTATTTATGAATCACTCGTTAATAAGGTACACTTTTCGATCTATGAAATCATGCATATTATACTATAAATGTAGATATAATCATTACACTTTATTTGCATGTTTGTATATGGAACATGAAGAGGCAGAAAAAATCAAGCTAATAAAAAAACACTAGAAATAATACAAGCACAATCCATTGAAAGTGATGAAGAAATGAGTCATGCAAGTAGCTTAATCAATGGAAATAGTTCAAGAGATGAATGATGATAAATGTAATTTCAAATGTGACAAGTTTTATATTTTAGAATGTTTGTCTATAAAAATTAGACATTTTGTTTTAATGTGGACATACTGTCCCAATTTATGATGATGACAAGTTACTAATAATTGTAACAATTATTTATTGACATTTTGATTATTATGGACCTTTATGTGTCTCATTTTTTGTAACAAAGAGTCCCTTGTTCACATATAATAAACTGAGTTTCATATTCTATTACAATCTTCAATGTTGTAAAATGTTATGTCACTCATTAAATATATGGATGAGTTACATTATTACAATGAACATAGTAATCATTTGTTATATTTGATTAAATAATAAAATACATTAATGAAAAATGAATATCCAATTGCATTAATTAATATACAAAATTTACTATTACTATGAAAAAATATTTGATATTCTCATATAATTAATTTAAATTTTATTTAAAAAATAAGAAGTTGCATTTACATACTCGTAATGAAATGAATATCCAATTGCATTAATTAATATACAAAATTTACTATTACTATGAAAAAATATTTGATATTCTCATATAATTAATTTAAATTTTATTTAAAAAATAAGAAGTTGCATTTACATACTCGTAATGGAAAAACATTCAACAATGAAACATATCAATTTATTATATTCATTTGACCTTAATGGTGTGTTTCATACATATTTTTGTATCGATGCATTTAAATCATTGTTATGCATTGAAGCTAATACATGTATTAGGAGCTCTTGTGCTCCTAACCAAAATAAGAGCACCATTCCCTTCTTTGATATTGTTATTGTTTTTGTTACTACTATCCTTTTTGTTATGAAGAATTCATTGTGCAAAAGGATATATATGCACTGGTGCTCAATCATATATCATACACACCAATGCTTTACAAAGTATAACATGCACAATGCTATGAAAATATTTAATACACTTAGGTGCTTTGAAAGTATATAATACACACTAATGCTTTGAAAGTATATAACACACAATGATGCATAGTAAATATGTGCATATCAACATGCCTTAATTTTTTAAACACATATAAAAAAACCTTTTTTAGGACCTTTGACCACCCAGAATTTTTAGTTACAGTAAACATTAGCAAAAGCCTCTGCTATCAATAGTGGAGGATTTTACGGAGGACTTTTTGATAATTTTTTCCAATCTTGTAATCTTAAAAACATTTGTTAAGTGGTGTTTCCATTGTATTGTTTAGACTTATACCATAGCATAGGTCCTAAGGACCATAGGTCATAAGGACCATCCATATACGTGTGCTAATCCTTGAAAACATGATCATATCTCACGCATAGGCTAAATATTCCCTATGCAATGGTTGTTTTATGGTACAAGTCATCACAAGTGGCCCATGATCACTAGATTTAATTGACATGACTTATAGATCAATTTTTAACCTATAACCATGGCTTAGGCCTTCAAAACTATCCATGACATTGAAAATCTTGAAATTTCCACCATATCTCACTTGTAGGAAAAATATTGCATATGTAGGGCCTTTGTGATGGTTTGGGGCCCTACACATGACCTATCAACTCCACAAAAAAGTTATGGCATAATAATTTGACTTTTGACCCTTAACCATCAATTATTCTATGTGAACAATCCATGGTGAACCAAACATTAAAATGTCCACATTTGCACTTATATATCGAATATTCCCTATCCATGGACTCTATGGTGGATTGAGGCCCCATGTTTGGGTTATGATCCCTAACAATAAATATTATGGCACAATACCTTAGATTTTGGTGCTACAACATAGCTTGGTCCATGTGAACCATCATTTATGTGCAAAACCTCTAAATGGAAACCATATCCCACTCCTAAGATAAATATTCCCTATTGAGGGCATGTATGATGGCGTGGGTCTCTACACATGGCCAATGAGCCCCAAAGGAAAATTTCATGGTACACAACCTTGGATTTTGGCCTTGGACCATGGAATAGGCCCTAAGGGCCATATCTGGCATTTTAATACTCAAAATGGTGACCATATCTCACTCTTAGGATAAATATTTCATATGTAATATTTCTTAGGTGGTCTAAGGCATCATGCATGGACCAAGATCCTTATATGAAATTGTAAGGATTTATACCTTGGTCTTTGACCTCAAATGATACCTGGGATCTAAAAACCATTTGCGGCGTTACAGATCATGAAATTTCCACCATATCTTGATTATAGGAAAAATATTCCTTATATGAGACTTGTGTGGCAATCTTGAGCCCCATACATTGCTCATCAACCCCATACACAATTGTTTTTGTCTAAGACCTTATCCTTTTGTCATGGAGCATGAAATGAGCATAGATATCGCTACATGGTGAACTATACATTGAAATTAGAATGAAATCTTGATCATTAACCAAATATAACTTAAGTATCTCTTATGTGGTGGCCTTGGGACCTATTCATACCTAATTATCCTCTTAGATGGGTTGTAACACCCCAATTTTTATCCTTGATGTAACATTGTATATTTGTAAGTATTATGAATGGTCATGGACCAAGCAATGCAATATGTAAACATTGTACATTGAAAAATAATAAAATGTAATACACTATTGATTGTAGATGGGTAAGAACCATAGTAATGGGGGGATCCATATGATTCCAAAAGAGAGGGGGATTAATGGGAGTTTTAAGGATTTTTCATATGGCTTGAGTCTCAAGCTAGGTTCATTAATCAATTTTCATTTAGCCATTCATCCCTTTGAATTATTAAACACTCAAATGATTGAATTCATGTAATATGTTGGGTGAGGAAGTCATCCCACTCAGTTATGACAACATGGGTTTAGTGTAATCATCTTTGGGGGAAGATTAAGAGTTAGGAGAGCATGGGAGAAGAGGAATTTCAAGTAGGAAGAGATCCGTTTTTATAGTTAGAGGGAAGTGAGGAAAAATAGAGTTGAGCGTTGGGAATAGAAGGGCTAGCCATAGTGGGTATGGAAGATAGCTTGATGGAGATGGTAATTTTGTTGAGAATGAGGATGGTATTCCCGTGAGTGATTCCTATTGAGGAAATTACCAAAAAACACTTGTAAATGCTATGTGAGCACTCCTGTTTCAATTGGATTTCTTGGATCCCCTAGTAAAGAGATTCCTGGTCGGTCTGTGCTGGAGCCCTAGAAGGGATGTGAACTGTTTGAGGGACTGCGATATTGTAGGGAAGGAAATATCGTCCCTTGGGTTGTGTATACCGATGGGGAAGGGATTTGGGAAGTTGGAATTGTTGTAGGAGTCATGTCACTATGTTTTAGTGGGTATTGAGTTGTTATAGTGGATGATAGACACTCGTAGGAGCCTCTTCGTCCATGTGGAATCATAGCCCTAGATAAGGAGTGGCTTGTTGTAGAGAGAAATGGTGTAGCAAAACATAGTTCAAGAAAATACCTGATCGCCAAATAATAAATTTGGAGTTCAGTGAAGTCTAATGGATCAATGGTTGAGATTACATTGATCTTGAGATTAATGGTCCAAAACCATTGTGGATTTGGACAAGAAATTCTAAGTAAAACAAGTTCACCAATATGAAGATAATTTGAGGTTGTTGATAGACCTTTTCGAGGGTCATCAAAAAAGTAAACTTTATACCTTTTCACCAATCACCGATAAACCTTTTCATGGGTTGCCGAAAAAGTAGAGTTTGTACCTTTTCCCTAATCGTCAATAAAAAATTCCCTGGGTTGCCGAAAAATTAAAATTTATATCTTTTTGTCAATTGTCAATAGACCTTTTCGGGGGTCACCAAAAAAGTAGACTTTATACCTTCTTGTTGATTGTCGATAGACCTTTTCAGGGGTTGCTGAAAATGTAAAATTTATACCTTTTCCCTGATCATCGATAGGCCTTCTCAGGGGTTGCTGAAAAACTAGACTTTATACCTTTTCATTGATCATCAATAAAACAAACTAGACTTTATACCTTTTCATTGATCATCAATAAAACTTTTCAAGGGTCCTCGAAAAAGTAGAATTATACCTTTTTGCTGATCACCAATAGACCTTTTTTTTGTATGCCAAAAAAGTAAACTTTATACCTTTTCGCCAATCACTGATAAACCTTTTCAGGGGTCATCGAAAAATTAAACATTATACCTTTTCACTAATCATCAGTGGAGATTTTCAAAGGATACCAAAAAATTAAACTTCATACCTTTTCACTGACTGTTGATGGAGGTTTTTAGAGGTTTTGAGAAAAGTAACTTTATACCTTTTCACTAATCATTGATAGACATTCTTGGGGGTTGCCGAAAAAGTAAACTTTAGACCTTGTTTTAGTCCGTTGATGAAGAGTTTTTAGTGATCATCGATGAAGGGAAAGGAGGATGATGACATGTCCGAATCAGAGGACGACATGTGGACATCAATAGCCATGTCATCTAGATGGCCATGTCAACAAAATGATAGTGTTCATAAAAAAAACCAAACTTGTTTTGGCCATAATAGGAGCATAAAAATTAGAATTAGATTAAATTTAAGGGGTATGTGAGCAGTGGTGAAGGATACAAAAATGTTAGTGAGGACCATTGGCTAATTCAGCTTCAATTTTCTGAAAAACGTAAAATAATGAGTTTTGAAGATTTGGGTTGTGCTTAGTAACTGAGACCAAGATAAAGATGAAATTTTTACATAATGCACAAAAAACTAGGCATGAAGATACCCAATTGGGATTTTAGCTAAAATCAAAAGGGTTTTGAGTGGGGATGTCAAAACAAGGAAAAAACCACTATTCTCAGGCACTGTTTGGGAGTTTTTGAAATCTTTGGAGGAAGAAAAGGGACCCTATATCTCAAATTTGGAAAAAAATATTTAAATTTTTTTTAGGGCGTTGCCTCAGAGCTGAAGGATTTGCCTAAGTAGTGGGGGCCAAGCTTGGCGCCCCCTTGGGTAGCTCCCAACATACACATACATCGTTAGGTGGTGGGATTGCCAAATCTAACACAACCCCCACACACATGCACATAATATAACACATAACCAACACTTTGGAGTGTCCATTACAATTTCCATTCCCTTATTTGGTTGATTATATTCAATTGTGATAACTTAAGTGGATGCAAAACTTCCTTTAGTTGTTTCTTCTTTCATATTCTTGTTTTATGTTGATAGTTGACCTTGTCCTCACAATATTTGATAACCTTCTACCCATGACTCTCTGGTTGTTAGTCTTTTTGTTACTACAATTTCATGATGAATATATGGTGGATAAAAAACTACAAATATTCACGTTAGAAATCAAATGGCATGGATCATAATGCTAAAAATTATCTTTTTCAAAATCAAAATCTTTCAACATGTTTTCAACTATGTTAAATGTTTCTCTAGTTTTAACTATAAAAGAGAAAACCTCAGCTAGCAACATAAAATAAGCTTTTGATTTTTTGAATTAAAGTGAATATGATCTGAGTTTAACCTTTGTCTAATATAATCTAAGGAAAAAATACTAGGAGTGAAAAAAAGTGGAATTTTGTAAGGTTTCAACTCTAAGCCATAAACTCTTAAAATTGAATAATCCTAAAAAAAAATGTACCAGTCTCCATTATTCAATTATGGTTCCATATTTCAATTATGGCATTAACTGAAGAAAGCTTATGCATTTAGGAAACATCCTTGAAGAATACTCATTGTGTATTAGGGTATAAGCTATGGCCATCAATTTATCTACAAATGTTTTAAAACCACCCCTTTGGCCATAATCCCTTACTACCTGAGTCCATTAAAAATTTCACTTTAACTTTTTCTATTAATCCATTGTATCAATGCCAATTGATGAAAATGGGTTGACTAATGATATAACATAAGATACATTAAATATTTCCATGATTTAAAATGAACCAACTATTTATGGATGTTGTCAGATAAAAACTTGTCGAAATCACACTTAGCTGATCGATTAATCTTAAAGATGAACCCTAAAATAATTTCATCTACTGAAATATCACTGTCATAACCCAAAATAAAACAAATCATTGAACAAATAAGAACTTAATGGAAACTTTATCTCTAGAAAATTTGCACCTATTGGTAATAATTTCAATAAAAAGTTGTGTTTTTTTAATGATACCAAGTTAAAATAAGTTCCTAGTTCATCCTCATCTAACCTCTCTTGATTATTAAGTAATAGAAATATTTTAGATATGAAAAATTATGAAACATGGAATAAGATGTACTGATTTTTTTTGGATATTACAATCCTTTTTGAATTGGGTCATAATTTTGAGCACACTTATGAACAAATTCAAGGAAATGAAACATTTTTGGGACTATACCATATGCCAATCCACATTCCTAGCCACAAATATCCTCCAAATTATCACTTCATCTTGAAAAAGATAAATTTCGAATTACTTCAACAGTTTTGTTGGACAGTTGGGTTTTGAAAATACAAAGTATCTGTAAGGTTGTTGGGAAGCTAAAATATTTTTCTTAGAATCCATACCTTGAAATGATGAAAACCTCGTTTGATAATTTTTTACAAATTTTGAGTGAAGAATGTTTTCCTTGACGTCCTCAAAGAAAAATGCATTTAAAGGAAAAAGTTTTGTGAAATAATTGTAGCAATTTGATGACATAAATTATTCATCTTTGAGAATCCCGCTAAAAATCCTAATTTTGGTTTTCCTGAAGTTTACTGCATGCAAGACATGAAATAAATCTAAGGTTGACGATTTATTTTTCCCTTTTCTTTCATATAAAAATGTTTAATCGTAACTTGTGTTAAAAATCCTCTTGTCTCCTTTAAATTTGTTGTTTTTATTTATGCGCTAGTGTAATTAATGTTTCCAACTACTTGAAAGGTGACAGGGTGGCAAGTATTAATGGAGAAAAACTGAAAGTGGTTTGCGAGAGTTTGAAATCATGGATTTGGACCTTGATCTCAAAGTCTTGCAACCAATAGAAGGGAAATCCCTCATTGAGCATGAACTCATTGAAATGGTGCCACAGTCCTCTCGGCATTTTGCATTTACAACAGTAGCACCATCAATTGTTCCTTCTCTTTCACAAAACTCTTGGACACCCTTGTCAACAACCATCAAGTTGTATCTCGTCTTGTACCTACTTTCATCCTTTGCACTTTTCAAAATGGAGGTATGGAAGAAACCCTTTTCCATGAGGAAGAGCTTCTAAAGGGGCATGAGAGATTTGATGATTTTGTGGGAATCCTAGCTACGAATTTTGGTGAAGGAAAGAGTGGAATGGAGGCTTTTATGGGAAATTATGTTTTCCAGGAAAAACCACGTTTTTGGAAACTAAACAGTAGAAAAATGAGAATGTGCACTTCCAATCCTCAACCTATTCTTGTAATTCCTCTTCATCACTATTGAATAGCCCATTATAGATTTTTCCATTGTTCATGGCTATACTATTTTTTTCTTTTTTTTAAGTAAAAAGCAGATCCTATTATATTAATACTTCAAAATTACACCATGACATGGAAGTGCCAGCTGTCCCACCTGTGAGGGAAACCGAGACAGCTGGCCAGTCCAAACTAGCATGCAAACTCAAAACATTGTTTTGCCACCCTGCCCGAAGGAAACTAGGGTGCATGGCCAGTTTCAACAACAATCTGATAATGCCTATGCTATCGCTACCATGGCTATGAGCTAGAAGAGCTACAACTCTGATAAAC
>CBVK0100670377.1:0-16166 GCA_900067695.1 Picea abies | reverse complement strand
CGATCTCACTACCCCTTACCCATAATCAATGACTTCTTCAATCAATTGGGGGGTTCTACCATTTTTTCAAAGATTGAATTGAGATCTGGATACCATCAAGTCCGAATCAAGGATGAAGACATCAACAAAACTGCCTTCAGGACAAGATATGGTCACTACGAATTTGTCGTGGTACCATTTGGATTAACTAATGCCCCTGCCACCTAGACAATGTACTCAACAAATTCCTAGACAAGTTTGTATTGGTTTTTATTGATGATATCTTAATCTACTCCAAGAATAGAGAAGAACATGAGGAACATCTTAGACTTGTACTTCAAGTGCTAAGAGAGCATCAAATTTACGCCAAATTTAGAAAGTGTGACTTTTTCCAGAAGCAAATACATTACTTGGGCCGTGTCATATCTAAAGAAGGGGTAGTAGTAGACCCTGATAAGATCAGATCCATCATGGAATGGCCTATCCCAAAGGATGTTTCAAATATCATATCCTTTATGGGCTTAGAAGGATACTATAGGAGGTTTATAAAATGGTTTTCCAATCACTGCCCTCTAGAGGAAGCGGGTTAAATTCATTTGGACAATGGAGTATGAAGAAAGGTTTTAGTCACCAAAACACCTTTTGACCCATGCGCCTATGTTGAATATTGTTGATCTCGATAATGACTTCCTCATGTGCATAGATGCCTGCAAGGAAGGACTCGGAGGAGTCCTTATGCAATAAGGAAGTGTAGTTTGCTATGAATCTCGAAAATTGAATGAACATGAAGTAAACTATGTGACCCATGATCTAGAGTTGGCCGCCATAGTGCACTCTTTGAAAATGTGGAGGCATTACCTCCTGGGTAGGAAATTTTTACTTATGACAGAACACTGTGGATTGTGACACCTATTTGACCAACCAAAAATCAATGCTAGACAAGCTAGGTGGATGGCCCTCCTTAGCGAGTTTGATTTCTCCTTAGCGAGTTTGATTTCAAAATAAAACATATCAAAGGAAAGGAAAATAAGGTGGTCGATGCCCTTATTAGAAGTATTAAAACAATTCATTTGTAGTGGTGAGCACCTGTGAGACGAATGTCAGGGAAAGAGTAAGGAATGCACAAGAAACAGATGCATTCTTCCAGACTGTGACCTCATACCTCGAGCAGGAACCTGCAGGGATAAAGTACGAAGGCTACCAGATGCTAGATGGAGGTCTGCTGACTTACCAAAACATACTATATATTCCAATTTGTGACGACTTGAAGAGGTTCATAATGGAATAATTGCACAAGAGACCATACACTGGCCACCCGGGCTATCAGAAGATGGTCACGACCACCAGGGAACAATTTTATTGGCCTGGATAGAAGAAAGACATAGTTGAGTATTTAGCTAAATGTATAGAATTCCAGCAAGTTAAAACAAAACACTGGCACCCAGCGGGATTATTACAACCTCTACCAATCTAGGAATGAAAATGGGAGACCATCTCCATGGATTTCATCACCAGATTACCAACATCAGTCAGGTAGAATGACGCCATCATGGTAGTGGTGGATAAATTGAGCAAGTCCGCTCATTTTATTCCTTTCAAATCGACTTGCAAGGCAATAGATATTGCCAACATATTCATGAAGGGGATATTCAGACTACATGGCATGCCTAAGGAGATTGTGTCTGACAGAGACACAACATTTACTTCAAACTTTTGGAAATCCTTGATGGTTGGACTGGAGACCAAATTATTTTTTATCACAACCTATCATCCTCAAACCGATGGACAGACAGAAAGAGTGAACCAAATATTAGAAGACATGCTAAGGATGCATGTAATGCATCAACCTAAAAAGTGGGAAAATTACCTGCCACTGGTGGAATTTTCCTACAACAACGGCTACCAAGAATCACTAAAAATGAGCCCTTTAGAAGTCCTCTATGGTAGTTCATGCAACACTCCATTCAGTTGGAGTAATACCGTGAAAAAAATTACAATTGGAATCGACATGTTGAAAGAAATGGAACAACAGGTGATTCAGATAAAGAAAAATCTGAAAATTGCTCAGAATAGACATAAAAGTTATGCTGACAGAAAGAGAACTCCCATAGAATTCAAGATGGGAGACCACGTCTATCTCAAAGTTAGGCCCAGGAAGATTTCCCTGAGGATGGGAAATTGTGCCAAGTTGAAACCTAGGTATTGTGGACCCTTTGAAGTTCTAGATAGAGTGGGACTTGTAGCCTATAGGCTAGTACTTCCTCCCATAGTAAAAGAACATAATGTTTTCCATGTTTCATTGCTAAAGAAATATGTACATGATTCTAATCATATAATTGACTGGTCTATGATCCAGGTGGAACTGAAGGGAGAATTACTACCAGAACCTCAATGCATACTAGACAGGAGGGAAACCCCACTTAGGAACCGAACCATTGCACAAGTCAAGGTGCAATGGAAACACTTTGGCCTGGATGAGGCCACATGGGAAATGGAGGATGCCAGGAGACAGGCATACCTATTTTTGTTCACTTCTATACATACAGGACATGTTAATAGATAGAACATCGAGGACTATGTTCCTTTAAGGGGGAGGGAATTGTGACACCCTTTTTTCCCCAGTTTGTAAATATAACTATAAATGGCCAAAAGACTATGGAAAAATTTATATGTATGAATATTGATTTGATGGAACTTTGTTTGAAAGGTAAACGAATGTGAACCTAATTATTTACTAAGAAAATGGACAAGTGTTGCATGAATAATGGAAGGGGGTGTACTTAGAAAGACCATGAATTCTATATGAAGATAGGGTGAAGGGGACTAGGAATGGTTGTGTTAACCTTCACCAAACCAATGCTTATTGGATTTAATTTCTCAAGACTAGAACCGTCCTCTGACCCAAAAATGAATTATAGTCAGGATGGTGGGTGGGAAGACCTCCTCATGAGTTAATGAGGGATATGGTGTGTAAGAACTCATCCATAAGGCTTGCAGACTTGACCGCTGACTGGGAATTTGGGCCACACACGACCCTGCTGAAAGAGGCGAGAAGGGAAGGTGTGGTGAGGGGAGGGAAGAACACACTTGCAAAGAGTGAAGAGACAGGAAGTGAATCTCATGGATTCAAGGAAGAATGGAAAAACTAAGCGTTCTGGACATAGGAAATGGCAGAGAAGGTTATGATACAAGATGATAAACGAGGCTAGTCCTCCTTTCTTGGTATCGTGTAAACCATTGCCAAGATCCTGCGGGAAGAGGAGAGTAACCTTTGTCCCTATTGTGGCTGAGTGAGAAGAAAAGGATGTGTTGCAAAGCATCATGGTATAGATTGGGGGTGGCTAGTGGTAAATCCATTTGGAGTGACTGAGCCTATAGTTGGGTGGAAACGGGCACCCCTTCGAGTAGTCGCTTCACATTGTTTGATTCTGATAAGCCTTTTCTCGGCCTTAATTATTGAGTTAGAATGATGAATGATTTCTTGGTTTTTACACATCTATATATATATATGCATGTATGAACATCTCTATGTGAAATGACTATGTTATGCATATGCTTCCATCTCCTTGGGAACTCACATTTCCCACTGATAAACTGTATGCCCAGCTTCACTCTGGAGGGATTCCTGGGCATAAATCGTAAAATGGTCGAGATAGGAAATATTGTGTAGACCTGAAACAACCCATCTGAAGAGAATACTTTCCCCTGACCCCCCTTACCGTGTGAATTTCCAAACCCAAGTGCCTAACCCATTCGAGGTGAGAACTCAGAAAAATAGTGATAGGAAAATGGCGAAAGGGAAAGGTTTTCCTTGTCAGAAGGATGGACGGATGAGATCCGTACATAAGGAGCCAAGGACTGTCATGGTCATTGGCTATGGGAAAGAGCGCAGGATTTAACCCCTCTATCCTCTTGGGCCCACAAGGTCTAAGTTCACGTATCAGGAAGATTATGGGTTGGTGTGACCAAAACTTCTGAAACCTGAAGTCGCGAAGTAATGTTGACCATTGATCTATGGATCCTTCGGGACCCTCCTTAACCGTTGTATCTATGAGTTTCGAGTTCGTGCACAGGAAGAGAACCGATCTTGTTTTTCAGATCTATGCACATAGGACCATAGCTGTGAGATCCAGAGGAAAGTGCACAAGGTATAACCCTTTGAAAGTGCACAGGGGAGTGGAATTTTGTGAAGTCCTGAAGTTTTGAAGTTAATTGGAACCGTCCATCATCAAAGGAAAGGTGGAAACATATCTGGGAGTTTGAGGATTCAAACCTCGGAATATTTGTAAGGAGCAGAGGAAAATGCTTGAAGAGTTGGGAGCTGCAACAATCCTAGTCATTCGTTGAGAAGGGACACATGGCGAGAGATCAAAATTTTGCTGACTCGCAACTTGGGAAGTCAGACATAGGAGTCATGAGAACTCACAAAGTCTGATTTTGTGTTTTGATCATAGTCGTCGATCAAATGGAGGATGTGGACCATTGATTTTCCAATGAGATATTGGGGATTGAGAGAAGGAAGGTGAGCGGCCCTCCAACTTTGTGAAATGTGAAGTTCCAATTCAAGAAGAGTTTATCTAAGCCATTGGGTCACGGGAGATTGTGGACCATTGATCTGACATCAAGAGTTTGGTTTTCGGGATTCTGAGGAAAGGAGATGGACTAATTTCCACCTTCGCGATACGCAAAGTCCCGAAGCGATTGAGGGTTGGGCCCCGAGTCATGACGAGGGGTCACATGGATGGAGATTAAGGAATGGAGCTAACGCTAGGATAGGCTCTCAGTTTGGGAGTTAGGGAGTTGGGTGAGTCAAGGTTGGCTCATATGTGAATACCTGACGACAGAAGTCATGAAGAACCTTTTAGTTAGGCTTGTGGTCATGGGTAGTGGTCAAACGAAAATTTAGAGAATTTACACTATAGAAGCTCCTTAAGAAGGGTGGGTGTGTTAAAGTTGACTTCCCCCAAGGTAGAAAGTAAGGATTTCCATTGAGTTGGACAGGTTTGGAGGAATTCCAATATAGACATGGCTGAAGGAGACTGTGCCAAGTCATTGACCAGACTATAATTGTGTGTTTCCCTAGCCTGAGGGTTATTGATATTTCTTCATAATGAGATGCGAGGGATACAAATGGTTGGTTCAATATTAGGACATGGAATCATCAAGTATTGTACGACTGTAGCTGGAGCCACTTTTGAGGTGGTTAGATTAGATTCATAGGGCGTGCTGTATTAATGGTCCTGTGTTTGCAAAATAATTTCTTCTTCACTAATGAGGAGGATATTGCGATCCGTCGAGTTTCCCGGGTGGATGGGCCCTGGGTTTTGATACTGCCCCATTTGTGGTGGGGCAGGATGCACCTCTTGTTGGGTATTCATCACAACTTGGTGTGGAATAGGGTTTTGCAATACACCTAGGGGTGGTTGTTGCAAGTACTGTCATGGGGCCTGCTGAGGGGTAGGCGACGCTGAAGGACGTGGCGCATTCATGGATTCTTTCATCCATTTGAGGTCACCAATTTGGGGGAAATGGTTAGTATAATGTCCATACTCACTGCAAAGAGTGCAAGGGAAGTTCGGCCCGAGGTTTTTATTGTTGTTATTCCATTGGAGTTTGTTTTTATTGTCACCTTGGGGGTTCTGGTTACCTTGATTTTGGTTGCCTCCAACAGGTTGGTTTTGTTGGGGGTTATTTCCACCTGGTCTCGGGTTATTATTTTTTTAGTTTTTTCCTTTCTTCTTGGAATTATTTGACTGATGGGCCAGATTTTCCGTATTCAAATGCTCAAAAGTATGAAGCTGTTGAATGGAAGAGGGCTAAAAAAAGTTAACGTCGACATGTGGTTGTCCATGTGGAGGAGAAACCAACTATGGAGGACCAGGAAACGAAAAATACAGATTGTTTTGTGGAAACGATCAATAGGATGCATAGGAAGGTGAAGCGCTTTCACTAGTGCCTAGGTTATATGTTGAGGTAGAAGGTGAACCTATACTTGATTGAGAGGTCGGTCACATCATGGGTGTCATGAAGGGTCCACTCATGGGTGGAGTGGGAGAAACGAGATATGGCAGTTGGTAAGGGGGTGGAGGGTAACACAATGGCCCTCCATATGGTTGCGGATATTGAGACGCACCATACATAGGTGGTGGTTGGCTATAAGGGTTGTGGTCTGTCATGGTACCAATCAACCCATCCGTAGTGTGAGACATTTCGGGTTTTTCCTGGACAAATGGTATGAGTTTGGGTGCATCATGTAATACTGTGTATAAGTAACCTGACTGAGCATAAATGAGGTCGAATTGTTGGGCCTTACTGATGGTTTCTTCTTTGGATTAGGGGAAGGTGGATGCCACATCTTTGGCAAGTATAGAGACGAGTGATTTTAGAACCCAATCGAGACATTGTTCTTTGGTGATTTCTTCTTTACATAAACTACGTCACCGATGGAATTCGTGGATGTGGTTGGCAATATGCATAGATGAGGTTTGTTTTCACTTTGAGATTAGTTCTAATCCAGTTTCATGACAAACTGGTAGTTGAAAAAAGGCCAAAAAGGCTTTGGCCAAGGATTCAAAAGTCACATGGGACCCTGATTTTTCGTCTACATACCATTTGATTGATGGAATAGTGAGTGTTCTTTGAAATAACTTTAAGAGGATGGAATCATCCATGATGTTGTTTGAAGAGAACCATAAGTGGCAGGTCATAACATGGTTGGTGGGATCTTCCCTCGGTTTTCCTTCAAACTTTGGAATATCTGAAGGTAGCTTGGTAGGCATATTGGCCATGTGGGGTCATGTAAAATGTGATCATTCGTGAGTTTAGTCAAATCAAGATTGTTGAGAGATGCCAAGTATGGCATAGGGGGATTTGGTGGAGGATTATTTCTAGCCATTGTGTGAATAGGTAGTGGACCTGACCCTTGGGAGAGATTTGGTGGGGTAGTACTTCTTCCTTGAGAATAAGTTTGCCTGCTACCTCCTTGTGAAGGAGATCTAGTGGATGGATGTCCTTGGGAATTGGACCCGAGCAAAGTGAAACCAAATAAATCTGATCCCAAGATAGTGGCACTCACGGAGGTGTGATATGGTTGAGCTGGTGAATAAACAAGACTAGGAACTCCTCCTAGAATAGGAGGGAGATTTTGCAAGCGTCTAGAACGACGGGGATTATGTGGGTCCCCTATGATGCCCAACTAGCAAAGTGAATGTGTGCAAATGGTGATGAGAGAAATAAATGAACAAAAGACTTAGATAATTTGGACCTTCACGAGATAATATAACTCACAATTGCATGTAATCAATTGAGCATCATACATAAATCAACTATAAATAAGCATACATGTGGGTAGGTGGATTTTGTCTGCGTGGGGAAACAAATAAAACAAATGCTCGTGTCCTAAAATATGTATCTTCATTCCTCTCAAATAGCATTGTGCCTTCCAAGCACACTCAACAATGGGGTCTGAAGCCACCAGAAGAGGAACTAGTGAAGGATGAAATAATCAGTTATAACGAGGGGTAGAGAGTGCATATCCCAGAAGAGCTGGTGATATTTCCCAATAGCCACACAAAATCTAATCATGGTGCAATTGCAGCCCACAATTTCCACCTAGGTAGATGTACTAAAGTTGGTCACTAAGTACCTCGGTCAAAGTGCGACATTTAGATTTTCGGCCTCAGAAATGGGTCACAGGCTAGATCCCTTCCAAGAGTTGGGTGACTCAAGGGGGGATGCACAGAACAACTGGACTTCGGCCTTCAACCCTTCACGTGTATCTCCAGGCATTATGTTGTAGGAACACTTGACTTGGAGGATTTGAAATTTCCCTATTTGGTCAACTTCTAATGTTTGAAAATGTGAGAACCAGATAATGGGGGGTTATTTGGATGCCTACCCCCGAGATCCTACCTAGAGTAAAAAATTTCTTTTGGCACCTCCTGTGGAGAAAAAAGTAATGATTTTTTAGAAAATTTTTAGGTGTGGTGGTTTGAGAGATTGGGGTTGTGAACCAATCTCATTTGAATTAAGTGGGTGTGGATAATTTCTTCAAGAAATAGTGGGTCGTTTTGAGAGTTCCTTTGGAGAAAACCTACTTCAACCTCCACAACTCAATATGGAAATTATGTGAGTGAGGAGTGACTTTATGTGTGAGCAAGTGAAAGAATGTGCCAAATTTTAATAAGTTAGGTGTGAATTTGCAACATGTGGACTTCTTGGGGTCCTTACAAATCTTTGTTACCTATCTTACTAAGTGTCATTGGTACAACCTTGCATAATTTTAAAATCCCTAAAGAAATAGCATGTGTACATATGAGTCCTTACCAATCCTTTAAACTCCCTAAATGTTGTTTACACTAAGAAAGCTTTAAAAAATTTCATATATTGCAAGCATGTGGGCATATATGGGCCCGTTACTTTGATATTTAAACTTCCCTAGTGATGTAAACTAAGAAAGAAATTTCAAGAAACTATCCTAAGTTTGAAACATGTGGGCATGTATGGGCCCTTACAAGTTTAATATGATTTCAAAAAAGAAACTTAGAGGAGCCCTAGGGGGTCTTTGTCCTCTCCTAAATATTTTTTGTTAAGGGATATGAAATGTCTCCTTAACCACCTTTCTGATTCTCAAGATCGCGCTATGGTGCAAGAGAAGAGCATACTCAATGATCAAATTTAATTTCTGGTCCCAATGTAAGAGTTTTTAGATGTGATAGCAATAATCTCAACTTAATTTTTACAAACCAAACAAGCCATCCATGTGGAAACCAAAGAAAAAGAGGAGAATATTTGGTTCTTTTTACCCCCTAAGTGCCTCTGTTTAGCTAACCTTTCACATGGGAAAGGAGTCTAAGTGGAGTGCATGGGAATTACAAATTGCATGAAAGCAATAATTTGAAGGTTAGGGGCCTTCAAATCATCACAAAAACCCTTACAATTTTGAAAACATGGAAATGTGTGCGGGTTACAATTCTAATAGAGGCGCAGTGGGTGCACAGTGCACAGAATGTGCAGAGAAAAGAATCCTTTTGGGCACATACTTCCTTGAGTGTGCGTCTGTGGGCTGGAATACCCACACACTTTCTAATACTCATCGGGGGAAAATGTTTTACGTGAAATTCTTCTCCAACTCAGAATTTGGATTTTGACAGGTAAGGCTGGGCCAGTTTTGGTACCTGCAAGACAAATTGATTAAAAATAATTTATCTCTAAGCCCAAATAGGGTGGAATTTGATACATATCCCCAGTATGGTCGCCAATATGTTGTGCCCGTTTCGTCACCTAGGTGAGAAAAACAATGGCACTTGCATGCCTAGTTGGGCCTGCTAGACAAGACAAACGTTAGTGAGTGGGTTAAACAAGACAAGAACATGTAATAAACAAATAAATAAATTGAAACAACTAAGGAAATAAAAACTAAAATGCATAAGAAACTTTTAGAACCATAAACAATCAACCAATGACCAAGATTATGCCACCAATGGATAACTATATTAGTTGGCAAAACACCATAGAGAAAAATGAGGACTTATGGGTCACCTCTTCCTCCTTAGGAGGGCTCTAAGGTTCCCTAATGGATATCTCTTCTTACAATGGAAGAAAAATGGAAAATGATGAAGAAAATAAATGCCTATTCCCTCAAGAGGTGAGTGGAATGGCCTATTGCAATGGTTCTTGAATACTCCAAGGAGAAAAGAGGATTCTCAAGGGAGATTGAAGCAACATAAAAATACTATGAATATCCTTGGTTTCTTAGTGCGCCCATGGCCTCCATTTATAGCATTTCTTCAAGGAAAAATTCAAATGGTTCTTAATGTGAACAAGGGGCCCTTTAGGGCACCCTTTGGTCCTTAACCAACCCCCCATTCAGATTTTTCTCAGATTTGGAGGTCAAATCAAGTTAAGATCTAGTCCATAAGTGGTTGGGGGGCCAACAAGAACCATAAATTCATCTTTCATAGGAGTGCGCAAATTTTTTCGTACATAGTGGCACATTTGGTGCATTGTATGCTCTACAGGCTTTGTTGGCCCACGCACCTTGCACACGCTTCCTTTAGTGAGTTTGTGCATGTCAATTTTTGCCCAATTGTATAGTTTCTTCCTTTTGAAATGCATTTTGGTGTTGTATGTGAACTAATTGTTGTTGGCCTTGTTGTATTTCTGTAACT
This sequence comes from Picea abies, assembly GCA_900067695.1. NCBI lineage: Eukaryota > Viridiplantae > Streptophyta > Pinopsida > Pinales > Pinaceae > Picea > Picea abies. The sequence continues at coordinate 6,018 of CBVK0100670377.1, read as the reverse complement.
ATTTGCGTGCAATGTTGCAGACGAAATTTCAGTGATAACGCCATTCATTAGTCCCCTTGTTAGTTGTCGTTGCACTATCATATAATTAGTAGAACACCAACATTTAATTTGACCAACCTTCATTAGTCCAGTGAGTCTAGGTAATTGAGAAACTAAGTTTTGGTTAATCCCTCGAAACCATAGAATAAGGGGAAAAAATAAAGGGAAAGACAAACAAAGAACCAATCATAGGAAAGGGGATAATGCCCCTAACCTCCCAAAAAACATTGGGGGCAATGCTAATGAAGGTAACTAGAATTAGAATATTGGTAACAACAACTAACCCAAACAATGGAAGAAAAATGGCCTTAGGACTAAATTCTCTTGCACTTTATGTGGTGAGTTCAACCATTACACTCATCTCTACCCCCAAATTATGGAATACAAACTGATGAAGGATATGATGTCCAACCTGTTGGGCATGTGTTATATTATTTCATGTGTGTGGGTGGGGGGGGGCTGGGGGGGATGCATTGGATTTGATGATCCTCCCCCCAATAAAAATGTGTGTGTGCATTGGGCACTGTCCAAGGGGAGGTCTTAGAGGGGATATGGTTTCCCCCCTTACATAGATGAATCCTTTAGCAATGGGATTTTCTTAAGCTGACAATGTTTAGGGAAACACCTTGAATATTTGTTTGGGTGGTTTTCACTATTTTTAGCGGTTCTCACTATTTTTAGATGTTTTCTAATTTAATCTCGGATCAAGGGATGAGGGTTTTGGTAGATGCAGAATACCCAAAAATATTGTATATATTGTATTGTGAATATTGAAATTAATAAAATGAAGAGTTGAGAGGTGCCACACCATGGAAGGATCGTTTTTTCCCAATTAAGGGTTTCTAGTGTAAATCTTTGTGTATTATGTGTATATGAAATTGATTAATTTATGTTTTGATGAAGAATCTGTATACATTGCTTTATTTCATAGGCTTAAAACTTACACAACCAGGGACTTAACACCCCATAATAGGTAGCATCCTCTCCACAAAAGTTTTCTCCACCAATGCAACCAGGCATTTTTCATAACCCTTTCTCTCAACATGGATTTGTGACCAACCAATAGGAAACTAGTAATTATTCCTAGTATTCAAGAGCATACCAACCTCTAAGTATGTCTCAAGATGGATATTCTACTTATTGGAATATCTACATGAACTCAACAAGTATTCATCTCAAAACTCGCAACTGCTAATATGGTATTTCCCCCACCTTACCTTCAACCAATTTAGAAACTACCCAACCATCAGTGACCACACCCTTGATGATTCCATTCCCTAGTAGTGATCCTACAACACATGTATCAAAGGTGACTCTATGATGTACTTATTATAAATCTCATGCAAGTGATACTCACAGTACATCATTGATGATCTAGTCTAGTACCATGTGGCCATGTCAACTCTTGAGTGCCTATAGACCTATCCTTCTCAAAAGAAGTGTTTATTTTCATCATTGAAGGTATTCAACCCTTATAATTCCCAACTCATCACCTTTTACTTGGATAACTTAGAGCCTAGTCTCCCCTCTCCCATGGATTTCCAAATCCAAGCCACAATTAGAAATAACATCATCTATCATTACATTATAGATGAGGAAGAATCTACTTACATCATGTATACCAATGTAGGTAATAAGTTAGGTTCCCTAATATTGTCAATTTTTCCTTCACCCTCCAGGATTATCATGGATACCCATCTCAACCTGAATGGATTTACCAAAACATTCATGTCAAGCTAGTGGGAAAAATGGTCTTAATAAACATTGAGGTCATAGATGCACCCATAGACTACAACATAATCCTTGAACATAGCTATATGTATGCTATGAATTTCATCACTTCATCAGTGTCTTATATGTTTACACTCCCTCATAATGGGAGGGTCATTACCATAGACCAACTTATGCACCATGAACCTTGACCAATTTGTAATATAGACAACATTCTTCCCCTCATAGAGGCAAGTCGGGATGTCCCTTCATACATTGAAATTGACCCTGGGATGTTTAAAGATTCTAGGTTACTTGGTAGCTATCAAAATTAACCACCTAAGGTTAAATCCATGGATTTAAGTCAAGTATGTATGGTGCTGTCAGTCAATATGGTACCGTCTAACACCCCATATATGTTAGGATCATCTACAAAGGAGGCACCCAATCCTATCACTCACCTCCCCTTCTTCCTTCACCATTTGGAGTTGTCAGACATCCAATGATTTACACAATGATCTTCCTAGGTCTCACTTGTCACCTCCATCCCTTACACTGGAACATAAGTTTCCATATCACATAGTTCTACACCCTATGGAACCCACTATCAACCCAAAGAAAATTGAAACGGACAAAATGACCAAGGGAAAAACTAAGATAATAAGAGGAAACAACCAAGACACTCCTCATGTCCCTCCATATTGTGATCTATATGATGCTCAGGGGAATGTTGATGGGCCTCAACATTTCCTATCTAGAAGGCCCATCATAGACACATTTTGACCATGATATGACTAATAACTTCTTTCATTTGACCACATTTAATAATAGTCATGAGTACTTTTGTATGTTTCTTAAATGAATGGTTTTTGAGATGGAATTTTATGTGTATGGTACCTTTTTTATCTATTTTTTATGTTAAAGGATGTGTGTAGAATTAATCAAGTAGGTCGAACCCCCTTAAGGAAAGTAAGATCCCAAAAATCAAGGGCCTTGTCTCCCTCCTACCTTCAAAGTGCTGCCAATTTACTGATGATCACTCCTTACAAGAAAAAGTTTGAAAATCAGAGGAGATTGACTAGTATGCACTATTCCCCTGTTTCATACTCAATCCAAGGGAACAATTCTAGTTCCAAAGTTTATAAATAGGCCTCTATTGTAGGGGAAGAGGGATATAAATCTATATATTGTGTGAAGTTTTGTTGAGGAAGCTTTTTGTTGAAGACTTGGAGCTTTGCTCTTGATGTACAACTAATTTTGATCAATAAATATGCCTTTGTTCTTATATTATTAGAGTCTTAAAGATTCCTTTTGTTGCTTGGGTAGGGATCACTCAAGAAGGACCAATGACCCTACTATAATTTCTCTTTTTCTTTCATGTTAGTGTGTTATCATTTATTCTTTTTATTTTCTTGAAGGATTAGATAGTCATGCATAGTAATATTTGACTTATGTTTGTATTGTTAGTAATTGTTATCTTCAACATGTTTCTTGTAGAAAAGGTTGGAATCATTTTGGGATTATCAAGGTTATATTCTCAAGAATAAAAGATTCATTTGCTTCTCAATTGTATTTTAGTCTATCTTTTTCTATGCTTTGGAAGGCTTTTTCAAGCTTTTAGTCATCATGTAGAAGTTTCCCATAGGAATGTTACAGTTCATGTAGGATTGTCTTAGCTCAAGTTCTTAAATTTCTCACTCATCTTTTCATGAAATTTGTAGTAGTTAATAAGATAACATATGGCTTAATAAATCGGCTCAAGGGTTAGGCATGATTTGGTTCATTTAGTCTATGCAATAGTTTATCTTATTCCATGCATTAGAGTTAGCTTCCTTGCTCCATAATTAGTTTGTTTTTTGTTGATATCTTAGTTTGTTTTCTTTCATGCCATTAGACTAGATCTCCTTACTGAATGTGGATTACTTTCTATTTCAATTAATGTGATTCTACTCATACACGTAGCTTAAAGTATTTTCATGCAATTCAGATTTATTGCACAATTCATACTCAATTTCATGCATTTATCCCCTTTATCAATCTCAAACCTAGATTGTTATTAGTGAATTCTACATATACTTTGCACAACACCTCTTAAGTTGGTATGAACCCTGGGTTGACAAGTAAAGTAACAATCCAAGGAGGCAATATCATTTTTTTTGCTATTCCTATGGCTACCACTTCTTGGCACCATTTCTGATCCGAAAAGATCTTTTAATGACTGTGGTTGAGTTTTTAATTGCATGTGATTATTAACCATTTAAGAAGCTAATGAAAGAGGATGAAGATGAGAGAATATATCACATCCATAATACAAAATACGGATCTGAATTGAAGCAATAAGAACAAAAAACCATAACAAGAGAAGTGATAACGAATTTCGGTACAAAATTGCCTATGTCTCCGGGCCTTTGTCTCAGTGGGGGAGGCTTCTTTATTTCCGTTCAAAGATCAAAACATACACAATAGAATTTAAATTAGGCTACAAGACTGATCTGGTCATGTTATTTCAGATATCTAGAACCCAATAGAAGAAACGACATGCAAAACGGATGACTGGAGCTCCTAGAAATGGCCCGCAAGCGTCTGCTCCTCAACAACTTCCCTGTATAAAAATGGATTTGGCTTAGCTTCCCTTCAACATAACTCTGCTCTCACTGTCCTTCATGGACACTAATAGGTCTGGTTTATATAGATCTGAAGTTGGTTATCATTCCCCAACTTCCTCCCAAAATCTGGGCTCAAAAGAACCCAATATCCCCCAAAATGGGCCAAATCCTCCATTAACAGGCCTGAAAATCAATAAAATCCACTAAACATTTGATAAAAACCCACTTTATGTTTAAATTTAGGCTTTATCCCCCTTGAATGGCATGCACCACCTTATTATGGTCATATGCTACTTGTTTATAGAACCGTGTCCCTTCCCATGCGTCGAGCCCGTGGTTATGGCTCTGGGTTACATGGAGGAAGGTGCCATAAAAGGCGCACTGGTGGTTTAGTTATGCGCTCGCACCCTTTTGGTGGTCACTTTACATGATAGAACCATAGGTTGGGGCTTATCTCTAGCCCCCTCCATGCCAAACCTATACATACAATAAAACATATATATTATAATGTTTGTTTGTTTACACAAGCAATAACATGACGCGTTGGTTGTTGGACATTTCCCAAATCTTGATGCCTACCAAGAGGTTATGGGTTCGAATCCCATGGCCTCCAAAACTTTTGAAACCTGCCACTTCCATTGATGACTGGGTGCCATGTGGTTTCCCATGCCTGGGCCACGTGGAACCACCACATTTTCCTGAAAATTGACAAGTGTCACTCTGCCATTGGTCCAAGTGTGCTTCATTTGCCCAGTCACCTGTTTCCTGTGCTGCCACATGTCACTTCTGCCACTGCCATGTGTCACCTCCAGATAGTGCCACATCACCTTTTGACTGTTGATTATTTTTTTTACTTTTTAGTTGTTTGGGAAAAATATCAGAGTGTGATAACTCTCACATATGGTGCCCATTTGAGAAAGTGAATATATGTCTGGAATCAATGCGTCAATTCAGTCGCAATGGAATTGGTTTCGCCCGATTATGAGAAATTTCATTTTTTATCCTTTTTGAGCATTGTCAGGCTCCTGGATCCAATTCTGGATCACACCTCCCCACTAAAGGACCTTTTGGTCCCCAAAAGGTTACTGACCAGTCAACAAGCTCAGGATAGGCCACTCGACTTGTCCTCTGTCTCTTAACACTGTCCTGCGCACCTGTCTCATCAAGATCAACTGTAACACAATCATGACAAGTGACATCATATTGTTAGCCATTTGAACCCTGTTACATCTTACTAAAGCCACTATCATCCATGTAGACAACATTAGTAATGATAGCATCAAAAAGATGACTGCAAATGAGTTGATATACTTGTAATATTTACACGACATGAGCTTCTCTTGAAGTAAATTATCATTGATTTTCCATTCAACAATCATTTCTTTTTCTTTCTTAAGATTGATTACTTCATTTGAAACAATTATTGGTTTGTTTCTTGCTTGCACTGCCTTATTTAATTGTTCCATTGTTTGAAGTGTTTTATTTTCCTTTACATGATGAGCATGAACCACATAATCTTGACCTGCTTTGGTTAATTGATATCGATTCTTTGTCCTGTAGAAGGTTTCCTTACGATCATATAAGTATGGACTACCTAAGACCATTCCACATTCACTTAATGACACTACATCACATGTTACCTTGTCCACATACTTAGATGAAA
>CBVK0100670376.1:0-16167 GCA_900067695.1 Picea abies | reverse complement strand
ATGTAAACACATACTATAAGGAAATAGGCCAAGTATATTAATGAGAACTTAAAGAGAATACTTACAATCATGGATGATGATGAAACACTCCTCCAATCTCTCCTCGTCTATACCCTTGCATGAATCCCAAGATCATGTTTTATATATTTGTCTACTTTTTCCAGAATCAAAGGTTTGATACCTCTAATCTTATTCATAATGGAATGACCTCCTTTTATAGGCTTGGGAGGCTCAACCATCATGATTATATTTGGGGATTAGTTGAGGATATGTATCCTTTAGGATATGATATTATCCTAGGATAGTTCCATAGGATAGAATTCACTCCAAATGAACCTCATCTCCAAGAGCTGGCCTTCAGAAAGAAGCGAGATTATCCAAATTTTCCTCTAACCAAAATCAGTGCTCCCCTATAGTTAGAGACATAGCATTGATCATGGATCATCACTCCCTAAATAAGGTAAATGGGGCATTGATATATGGGGTATCACTCCCCCAGCATGGCTAGGGGGGTGCTACCTTTCAAAAATTCCCAAAAAATGGTCATTTTTTCAGGTAAAAAGTGTGTTTTGGGCCTTGAAATGACGGGTTTCTTCCTCCAATATGACTTAGAGGTCATGGAAAATGTTTCTTTATGGTTTCAAGGGGTTAAAACACATCTAAATACATATAAAAGTGCATATGACACTTAGTAAGGTGCATACGGAACTTGACGACACTTACGACACTTACCAAGGTGCATACGACACTTAGGGTGAGATACTTAAGTGTGGAATTTTGATGTGTAACAAATGGATCTAGAGATGAACTTGTAATAGTTTATCATTGGAGATGGGTAGTCGGGTGATCGATACTCTCTAGGAGAGGAGCCCCAACGATGATGCGGACATGCTCCACTTGATCAAAGCCTTCAATTTGGAGGGCCCGATGGGCCAGGTGGAAAGTGCCACATATGTGCCACATAGGAGGGAAACAATGACTAGAAGCCATGTGGAAATGAGGGGAATTTGAGAAATGAATGGCCAAAAAATTTGGAAGGATGCAAATTTTGGCCCAAATCTCAGAATCAAGAATTGTTACAGTCATTGGAAATCTCTTTATGAGTAGAAGATGATAGTTCCCTTGATAAGAGACTTTGATATGGTTGAGGAAAGGTGAAAATTTAATACCCCATCCCTTAAAAAGGTACTTAGGTGGTTGGGTGTCTTACAAATTGGTATTAGAGAAGAGTTCAAACACTAGGCCTGGATGGGCCAAAGAACATTCATAAAGATTGGTATTTCAAGGCTAATATGAGCTTGTTAGAAAGAATTTCCCTTTGTTAAAAGTTTGTTTATAATCTACATTGACTTCTTGAAGGGAAGGACTGCAGATTGAAAAAATTGCTTTAGAAATCCGTACAACACAAAATCTTATCATGTTGATTGCAACAGAAGGAATTGTATTGTTGCTCTGTTGACTTGATGGATATTACTACAATAGTGGGAATATGTTGATAGGAATTAATGATAAGACCTAAATATGAATGGTTGAAAATGGATGAATTTTATTACAAGTATGCATGAGTCCAGAGAATGAATAAGCTGAGCTATTTTTGTTCAAGTGTAATGCTATCTATCTACTTTGATAGATAGAGCCTCTTACATTTGTGATGGTAGTTTACATAATAGCTAAGACCCTTATGTAAAAACAAATCCTTGTGGTTAAAAGAATTTAGTATGGTTTGATAGAATCCTCAGCAATATTAATTACTACTTAAACAAAGGACTAAACCTTGTATGTGAATTCATCATGATTAGAGGATTGATGGGGAAATTGTAAGGTAAGTTACTTGACTTATAATGGTTGGAACCTGTAGATGGAATAACCTAGTTAAGAAAAAAAAAAAAGGAGTCCTTTGGGTTGTTGATAGTCCTCATAAAAGAGGTGAAGTGACATGAATATATGAGACAGGTTATGAGCTCATGGCTATACAAAAATGTGTACCTATCTAGTGACATGATTACTTGTTATGCATGAAATGCAAAGCGTGGATATGTTGTAATGTATATGGTAATGAGTAAGCATGTATGAACATGAAAATAGACATGTTACAATCTGTGGTTGGTTGTAATATATGGTTTGTTGATGAGATATTTTGGTCAATAATGACCTGATGTCAGCAGGAGAATAAGTAACACGAATGAAATTTTGATGATGCTATTGTTATTGCCTTATGAAGATAAGGCTATAATGATTACTCAAGGGCTGACATAGATTCTGGTAAAGGAAGTGTTGCAGCATTTCCAAATGACCAATAGGTCAAATTGAAATCCAGAGATGGATGGTACCCATATGGGTATGTCTTAACATGCTCAAATAGCAGTTAGAGTGAATGATAAGAAATGATTCCTTTGGTAAAGGTCGATTGACCAAGAATGGTTTGAATCGTGAAAGGAAGTAGGATTTGGGCACATTACTGCCCTGGGTGATGTTGTAATTACCCATTTAAATTTTTGATTTGTGGATTGCTTTTATAGTAGTTGGGAAAGAATGGTTGTTTCCTTAAAAGAGGGTAGCATAATTATGAGTATCCCTATGGGACATTCCATATGAATGATTGTAAGATCCAAAGAAGGAATTGTGTGGAAGTTTGAAATGTAATGTGTGTGGATGACATAGAAAAGGTGCAAGCAGTTAGCTTGCAATGCTCATATATATATATATATATATATATATTCTTGGATGCATGGATTGAATGCAGTATAAGGTTAAATGTTATGAATGCAGGTAGGATTAAGTGAGCTTTAAGGAAAATGAGTACTTTCCTAGATTGAATAATGCCATGGATGACCTTGTGTTGAAGGTATAAATATCTTGATGGAATAATAACTTGAGGAGGGTGTACTCCCTTCCTCAAAAAGATCTAATATAAAAAGTGGAAAGAGCAATGAGAAAGAAGTGTTATGTGGTTATTGTAGAAGGAATATGATTATGTATTTGAAAATTATATGTAAATGATTGTGAACAATCATGAATGAAATGATATAAGAGGATATGCATATGAAACTATGAAGTGTGTCAGTGGTGGACACACACAAAACAATGATGCATGTGGCTAAGTGCATAGTGTATGAAAGCACAATGGAATAAGGTGCATGTGTGAATGTGTAAATTGGAATGGATAATAAGAATGCATGTTTATATTCATTATGGAATATTGGGTAAATATATACAATAATTAATCTAATACTAACTCTAGATTGAGATCATTTCGGAATGATGATGGATGTGCAATAGTGGATTTTCATGTTAAGAAGTTCTGTGAGGGCGAACTATGTAAGGAACTATGTTGTGAAAACTGAGCCATAATATTAATGACTGTTGAAAACCAAAAAGTGGGATGCAAGTCTTGTTTGTATAAGAATTTTGGATTGCATTTTAAAATATAATTCATGAATGAAAGATATGCTAATGAATGATTGACCAATATGATTTTTTATTTGGAAAATGTGTTGAGTGCATTGGTTCATAGTTAATTATGAGCTAATCATGATGTTGCAGCATGATGATATATCAAGGAAAGGTCAATGTGAACTTGACTAAGACTTCTCAAGGAAGAGAGCAAGGATATCCCAAGAGGGATAGATTGCAGAAGCAAAGAAGGGAAAAAGGAGAAATACTTTTCCAACTTTAAAACTATGATTTTCTTAACAAAGTTGTAAGCCTTATAGCAGTTGTGAAAGAAAAGGAAAAGTATTTAATAAATAGGTAAATGAATGATCTTGGTTAAATCCATGATTGTGCAAAGGAACTGAGGCCTTGGGGATATTTTAACTAAGTTGAAAAATCTAGACTGTGTAGAAGGAGTTGGAAAAAAAAGGGAAGGGTCCCTGAACTCCCTTCTTGTTATTTATTATGTTTCTCTAGATGAGGAAATTGGAATGCTAGTCATGTGTGTATAATTCCAACATGAGAATGTTGATGGTTGTAGTATACCAAAACAACTAGAAAATTTTGTGATTGCACTAGTGAGAACATTGAGGATAATGTGGTAGAGTGCACATAGATATGCTAGGACATATTGGAAAATGTTTTCTTTGTTGAATTAAATGTTATAATACATGCATTTTTATTTAACATAACCGTTGATATAATTTCGAATGTGAAGATGCATGTTAATTCTAGGAAAAAGAATTAGAGATGTTGGGGGAGGACAACTACCAATGATGGACAACCTCAAGCAGAGGATATATACAAGAAGGTTGTCATTGAAATATTGATGAAGAGACTTTGGAAGTTACTTGGAGCACCAATGAGGAGGTAAACTCAGAAGGATGTTTCCATATAGGCAGGTATAAATTTATCATGCTTTGTGGCATGAGGTTGAAGAGGAATTGGGTAAGGTTCCTTTTGAAATGATTTATACTTTAATAATTAAATTCTAATCTTGATTTGAGGTTATGATCAATTTGTGTAAAAAATCATATTCCTTCTGTAATAATAAATGTGGATAGATAATCCATGTGGTGAGAGGATTGGCTGAGTCCCAATACACCATGGAAAAGTGCCTAATATGAAATATGGAAAGCTGAAAATCAATGCAAGAGTGCATTGTGTGTGAATGTGACCATGGACAATGGTGCATGGATTAAATTCATTTAATGTTTGATTTCATTTTGAAAATATTGGATGCTAAAATGTTGTATGTGTAAGGAAAGACAATCCTTTTTATTTTACTGAATACACACACACACACACACACATATATAAGTAATTTGATTATTATTATGCATAGTTTTGAAAGTGTTTGGAAGCCACAATTTTAAAAATACAATTTGCATGAGAAATAACAATTTGACTGGTTGTATGAAAATGGAATTGCAGGAAGAAGGGTATTGGATATGGAAACAAAGGTAATCCCTATAAGTAAGACCAATCCCTGCTGATCCAAACTAATATGAGAAGGAAATCTCATACTTGTGGAATCTGGTTCCAATATGGAGTAGATCTAGAAAATAGAAATGTGAAATTGGAAATCTGTGATTAACATATTTGAAGAAACTTTGATTGAATTTGATGATAGTATCTCATTGTTACTATGTGCATGTAATACATGTGAGATAATACATTTGTCCTGGAGGGGCAGATGATGGTTGTCAAGATGGGAAAGCATGAAAAAGGCTATTGTTGTGACATTGAATTATACCAGCTGAATAATAATATGTGGAACGTAAATATTTAGCAAGAAATAATATAAACATGAGAATATATCAAGAACAATACCATAATAACACTAGAAATAGCACATTTATTAAAGATAGAAATGTTAACTTGCCTCTTCGAGCGGGAAACCTCCAACAAAGCAGATATCTATTACAATAATCTCTAAGACAAAATATTCAATGTCTCCTACTCTTATTTATACTAATTCTACCTTCTAAGGAAACTTCTAGAGGAAGATCTTTCTAGAAGCAAAAGCCAAAATAGGAGCAGATGCAGCAAATCGGAACCAAAATCAGCACCAGTGGGTCAAAAAGAATACAACACTTGAAAAACACTTTGATGCGCGCAAGGAAAAGTAGACATTCAAGTAAGCTAGACAATATATTTTGTAGGAGAATATTGCTTATATTTCAGGTACAAAGCCAGGAGATGATGTACCAATATATGATATGCCTCATTTATTTGATGAGACCAGCAGAGATTAGTCTTTAGTACAAGTAAGTAATTTAAGAAACTTTATGATGTTTTGCTTGAAGTTGTTAAATGATAAAACATATCTACAAGTGTTACAAAGTATGTTAGAAAAGTGCAATTCTGGAGAAGACATAAAAATAAAACAAAAGAGAGTCAATCAAGTCTGTAAGAAGACAAGGACAAATAGGGAGTTCATATTAAATGCAAATATTGGAGACTTTAACATGGGTGATATCATACTAGATTTGGGATCTGAGGTAAATTTTCTACCTAAGAAGACATGGGAAGTCATGGGGGGACCCACACTGGGATATTCACCTATTCAATTGAATCTAGAAAACCAACATATAGTGGTGGTTTATTAAAAGGCATATCAGTGGATTTATGTGGTGTGTGTACTATGGAAGATTTTGAGGTGATTGATATAGTGGAAAATATTACACCTTATCCAGCATTGTTGAGACTATATTGGGAATTTGATAATCAGACTATCATCAACTTGAAGACCAGGAAAATGATTTTTGAATTAAGAGAATATAGAATCATAGCACCATTATATCCTTCAAATGGTGGGATATATGTTGAACCTGCGACAAAAAACTTCATAACAGAAGAGATAAATCAGTTGTATAGAACTATCACACACAATAAAGATTACATTAACCCAACAACAAATGAAATTCTTATTTGGAGAAGAAAGTTATTGTGCTTCATATTCAGATACAGGACTGGAGAATTGGAAACAACACTTGCATGAGATATCTACCAAAAGGTGTGCAAGAATTACATGCACACTAAGATGAGTTGGCACAGAGGTAAGAGAACCTTCAACTTTTTATGGTCAAAATAATTTGGAAGAATTCTTAACAAAGTTTGAGTTAGAAGTCTTATAAAATAAAAGGTTATTAGTTTTAGATATTGCATTTAAAGCAACACTTGCATGTTGGTGGGGTACTCACAAAGAGAAGATCAATAATTGGTATCAATGCAAAATATTATTGTGCACCAGATTTGGCACAGAACAAGAGAATAGATATATGGAGAAATATGATGGAATGGGACAACCTTGAGAACATATAGACAGATGCATGACCCAATGGAGATCATTACCACCATAGGAATGGACACATCACTTAATTCATACATTAGAAGGCATCCCAAGGAATTGGTATACAAAACTGGAACTATGCAGAGGAACTGCAAATTGGGAAGATTTGCAATAGAAATTTGTGATCACGTTTTCATTTGAACATGAGAATCCAAAGATAGATACAGCATTGAATTTGGTAAAAGAGAGGATCTTTGAAGAACCTAAAGTTGAAATTATAACAACTTATCAGAACCAGAAGAGGCAAACAGTCATACAGTTGCTAAATTGTTACCATGTCGAAAAAGATGACCCAGCAGAAGAAAACCCGCATGATATTAAGATAATAGAAGTTGAAGGGGAAAGAGAAGTAGAAGGACCACAGTTATAGTTAGGATATTTTTCTGCACCAATGAAGATAAAGAAAGTCAACATTGGAACAGAGGAGAAGCCAAAAATTGCAAGTATTGGGGACTATTGGGATAACCAGATAGTGGAAAGTATAACAGAATTATTGTGCGAGTATAGTGACCTATTTCTAGCGACGTTTTTAGAGATGAAAGGGGTAGATGGAGAACTTAGAGAAATGAAGATTCCTCTATGACCAAATTCCATACAAATAAGACAGATACCCTGCAGGTTGAATCCAGTATATAAACATAAATTTAAGGTAGAGATTGATAAAATGTTAGAGGATAGTATAATAGAACTTGTTGAAGAATCTGAGTGGATTAGCCCTATGGTAGTTTTGGATAAGAAGCAATGGGGAATAAGTATTTGTGTAGATTTGAGGAAGTTGATTGATGCTTGTTTGCATGATCCTTTCCCTACTCATTTAGGATAATGTAGGAGGACAAGAAGCATACTCATTTACTGATGGATTTTAAGGGTATCACCAGATCATAATAGCACCAGAGGAGTGTCATAAGACTAAATTTTCCACAGAATGAGGGTCATATCAGTACACAGGGATGCCCCTTGGATTGAATAATGCCCCTACTATTTTTTTAAGAGTAGTGGTAGTTGCATTTAAGGATTTCATACATAATTTTTTGGAGGTTTATCTGGATGATTGGACAGTATTTAGCGTGTTGAAAGATCATGTTGAAGTGTTAAGATTGATTTTAGATAGTGTCAAATTTCATTGAACAATAATAAATGCATATTCAGCACACCATTTGGAATTTTTCTAGGGCATGTGGTGTGTAAACAAGGTCTGTTGGTTGATCCTGTGAAGATTGTTGTCATTGTTAATTTAACACCACCTAAGTCAGTGTGCCAATTAGGAGCTACACTTGGTCATACATGCTATTATAGAAATTTCATAAGGATTTATGCAAATATTACTACGCATGTTGGGATGAATATATGTACTATTAATTCCCAACATTAAATTTTCAACTATGGAGTCGTTAGACTTAGAGGTGCAAGCATAGGAAATGCGGGATTGGAGCCTAGTCTAGCCTAATCTAAAGCCGACAAGAACACTGCAATGCAATAAATGAAACAAGAAACAAGAAAATGAAATCCAAGAGATAAACTAACACCTTAGGAAGAATTCCAACACGGGAAGGCCATATCTCATGAGTTAGACCTTTAATATTTCCCTCTGTTATTGAAACTATAGGAAATTAAAATGCAAGAAAAAATTGTTAAATTAGTACAAGAATCAGAAATGTTAAAGTGGTGCAGGAAACATGGAATACTAAAAATGAAAACAAGTGCAGGAATATGGCAGAGTTCAAATCTGGGTGTAGGAACACAAGGAACGAGAAATAAAAGGTCATTAAGCTATGAGAAAATCAAAACAAAATAAAAATAAATAAATTAAATCCAAAAAGGCAATTAAAGTAACAAAGTAATCTACAAATGATGAAGTTTTCAATCTAAAAATGATTAAAGTAACAAAGTAATCTAAAAATGAAATCAAGTTTTCAACTCGGGCATCATTCTTTAAGTCAGCACACCATCCTCTTGAAACAATGATGAAGGAGAATATGTTGTCAATATACTATGAATTCTAAATTTAAGAATGACAAACAAGAATACAATGAATACTCAAGAAGATGAATGAGGAGAGAGGTGGTGTTTATTTTTTCATTTAAAGATTGTATACATAGGATGATTCTTTGTAAAACAAACAGTTTCTTAAAATAGAAAGAAGCGTAAAAGAGATGAAAGAATGCATTGAAAGTGACTTTGATTCTCCATGGTTTAGATGATTGGCTTAAAGGAAAAGATCCTTCATAAAGAATCAATGTTGGGATGAGGTGAAATACCTTATTCAATCTATACCTATATATAATTTCAAATTTGATATGAGTGTATTTAATTGACAGAGGATATATATTTTATTAATGGAAAGGATGTTGATGAGTATGGAATAGATCATATAAATATGGTAGAAGAGTATGGTCTTAATCAATTTTTCCAAGAGGGATGAGGTTGCAAATATATGGATGAATATTTTGTTTTTATTTTGATTGTTTAATACACACATCCAAATTAATACATAAATTCTATTGTAGAATAGAGTTCTTGTAAAACAGAGTAACGAAGTAGATTTAAAACAACAATTATATGACTAGATGAAACAATAAATAAAATTGTAGAAATGAAATGGAATTTCTCACAAATGAGAACTTATCATGAGTGTCTAATCAACTTAATTTCTTTTACTAAATTCAAATTCATAAGACTAAATTGGAAATTTGGGAATGCAGTTAATTGAGTTCTAATATGTTAAGCAAATTGAAACAATACAGAAAATCAAAAATAAAAAATGCTAACTAACCAAAGTACAAATAGCAACATGCTTACCAATTTGAGGGGCCCTTCCCAACTAATAATTGTTTCTACAATAAAATCAATCCCCTTGAATGATCATGTGCACAAAGAATTCAACTCTCTTATTTCATCAAATTCAGAAATTACACTAAGAAGATCGCACAGAGTTCTCTCTATTTTAATGATGAATGATAATGTAATAGATCCATCCTCACCCCTATTAGGACTTTATTTATACATGAAATCCATGTAAGAATGGATAAAACCAAATTCCCCAAACTCAAATTTTGGTTAAAACCAATTTTACAATTTTTGGAATAAAATCACAAAAATTTGGGTTTTTCATCAATTTGGGCAGATTTGACTTAGGGATCCACCCAATACAAATCTTGAAAAAGTGCCCATATTGTACTCAATTTTTCACCTTCTGTAAAAAAAAACCCATATCTTATAATTTCAAGATCTGCCTCCATCTGCACAAAAATCGAGGCGTAAGTTGGTAGTTTGAGATTTTTACTAATTTTTGAAGAATCGTTCCCCCTAAGATGGAGGTCCACACATCCAATCTGATGGAATTATAACACATGTTTTTGTGTGTTGACGTCGCTTTGGACAAAACCCATGTCCTTGATTTTCCTCTAGAAGCATGCCAATATTTCGAACTATAATCTAGTATCGGATGACTATATGATGTTGGTACCGGATGGATATTTTCAAGTACATGTATCGGATCACTTTTGATGCAGGTATCGGATGGTTTCCGGAATGTTCTGGTGCAGGTATCGGATGACTTCCAGTGCAGGTACCAAATGACTTTCAGTGCGGGTACCAGATGACTTTTAGTGCAGGAGTAGTGTAGGAACATATTGTTTGGACATAGAAAAATAGGATTACACCATCATTAGAAAAACTATTGTATAATCATCCTTTTAATCACTAAAAATATCGAAAATTATGTATTAACCACATAGGATAAATAACAAGAGATAATGGAGGTTTATGGTGTAATTAGGGATATATTATTGGTGAAATGCAAGGAGAAGGTGTAATGGTGAGTGTATTTATGTAGCGTAAAATATGACAAAACTGGATCCCAACACACCCCCAAACCCAAACATTTGCATGTCCTCATGCAAACAAGGTGAAGAACTTATGATACTCTGCTTATATATTTATGTGACATTGTTTCTTTTGTGTAGGTGTTGGTTCTTGCAGGGTGACAGTTTGGAAACTATCACAGATTGATATCCAAATGGAGAAACAAAATTATCATAAAAATGGAGGACAAGCAAGGAATGGGGTATCAGAGTGATGATGAATGGTATGCATATGGAGAGTAGTTTATAAAATTATGGTGATGGTGGTCGTATGAACTTGGATGCCTTTATACTATGTATCTTACATTAATTTTAAGACCGATATTTACTTTGTGGTTCTTTGTTTGCATAGGAAACAATGATTTCATCCTCTTATTCGGAACATTGAGATGACTTAAGAATGTTTTATGATGTACAAGGAGAAGACACTATAAATGTTTCTTTGTATTTGTATACTACATATTTCCTTTTCATTACTTGGTCTTATAATCAAAGTATATTTTTCATTATGACAAGTGGAGTGAAGATGGAGGGTTTACTAAGTAGTTGTGATAATGCATAGTGGAGTGTGGAGTGGGTAGTAGTGGTTATGCATCATTTTTTAAAAGTTCTTAGTAAATTAAAAAGATTTGTACCAGTTTTACCTCAAGTTATCTTTGCTCTTAATTTTAATGCATGTTGAAGTGGAAACTATGCAGAACATGATGAAATGTCTGCAGAATCATGATGTGGACTGGTGAAATTTGAAGATGAAGTGCAGCAAGGTTGAGAATTGATGTAAGTTGATGAAAGCCGAAGAGAACAGAAGTTGATCTGTTGAAGAGAAAAAGAATTGGCTGAAGATGTTGGAGATATTGGCAAGAATCTGAAGATCTGGAAGGGGTCTAAGGATCTCTTCACGCCCCCAAACCCAAGGATTTACATGTATTCATGCAAACTACTGCAAACTTTTTGATACCAATTTGAGAGTTTCTAAGAATAGAATAAATTGCGGGAACACAATTTATGAGTACTAATCTTGAACACGGAGAAAGAAGATCATAAGATCATGAAGATACAAATTGATCGTAACATGAGTTACATCTAATGCCACATTAGCATGAATGCATAGAAATTAAACCATTTTCAAAGGTCACTTGTGAATATTCATCCTCTATGTATAACCAAATTGTATGTTCTATAGTAGAGATTTCTATTTCCTTGCTTATACAAACTTCATCAAAAGATTAGCAACACTTATGCTCAGAGAGTCCTATATAAATTAGAGCAGGGATTTTTTTCTTCTCCTTTAGAAAGGAAAATGAAAGAGTGTTAACAGTCTCAACAAATGAAAACCCCATAGGAAGTCGCTCGGCCCTTTTCACTCTCAAAAGATTTATAGTCATTCAAGTAATAAAGATAAATTTCACAGTTGAGTATATTAGGCTTCTAAGATTCAAGTAATAAAGATAAATTTCACAGTTGAGTATATTAGGCTTCTAAGTTCATGGTCCCACTCTTAAGATAATACATGTTAGATATAGTATGCACTGGATGATAGGGTCTTGAGGTAAACTTAGGGTTATTCTCAAATGGAAAATAGATGGATTTTATTTAATATTTAGTTCAACCATGCATGCTTATTCTTAATGATTTACACAAGTATATCGTTCATACAGACAAATATAGATTAGGTGTATCAAAAGCAAAACTCATTGCCAGCAAGCCTGTTTAGTACTCCAATGGGTTAATTTTGACATCTATGAAATATCCTCCCTAGGCAGAATGCCCCATTTCTCACAAGCATGTTCAACACCCTAATGGGTTTTTCTAGAAATACCACAGGCTGGTACCCACTGTCAGCAGACCTGTTCAGTATCTCGACAAGTTAGCCTCTTACACCATGTTGACGCTTAAAAAAGGCGCAACATAAAGTTCCTTCTTACAGATAGGTTGCATTGAATTATTAATTATATATATCTTAAATAATACTAGATAGTTGGGACCCCTTGATAAAAGAAATGATAGAAAGCGCTCTTCTTATTTGCAATCCTAATTACCTTGCAAAAAAGATTCATAGTTTCAAAGAATAAGATTGGAAATCCTAACCTATTTACATGTGCAACTAATGTATGATAAGGGTGCTAGTAATTTGATTTAAAAATAAAAGAAATGTTTATTAAACATATCAGTCCACTCTTGCTACCCTTAGGTTTTGATATATTGTTTCAAATATCTATAATACACCACTCATGGTATATTTGCATGCATGGGAAAATACTCATTATGTTGGATATGATATGACACTAGCAAGGAATGTGGGACATATTATTTTGATGCTAAGTGTTGAAAGGGCTATTATGGTTATGGAGCTCATATTAGAGCCGATTCGACTTTTAATTTGGAAATGGTACTTTATGTTCTATGCATTTAGATATGTGATGGTGTTATTCTATAATTGGAATAAGTTTTTGGAAATTGGAAGAGCCCTATTTTTTGTTGTGGTTGATGGCATTAAACAAGAAAATAAGGTAAGTGACTTGCATTTACTGCACGTTGTTCTCACCCTACCTCGAAGCTACCACCCTCACTTTCTCCTCGCAATCGATTTGCTACTCTGGTTAGCAGCGCCTCAATTGTGCTCGGTCGTTGGCGGAAAAACAGTTATGCTCTTAAGCTTTTTGGTATTCTTCTCACAGGTATGTTGGCTCTTATCTCTCCATTCGTGATGGTCATATTTTCTCCAGATAAAATTATTATGTTGGCTTTTGTAGTTTTCATGCGGAATGTGTTTGTTTTTCGAAGCTTTTGATGGATTTATTGTGGGCATTTTGGTCGTATAACTCGCATTTTGAATTGGATTTTTTCCTGTTGGCATTGAAATGTTTCAAACTAGAAATAACGTTCGACATTTTGTTATGTTTGAAGTGTGTGGTTGTATGGGCCTGGAGCAAAGGTGATATTATTATGATATGGCCATTGATAAGTAATTGTGGGTGAAGGTGTTCATTTTTGCTCATTTTGTATGATTATTTCTGAGGGTTTCCTCTGTAAAAGAAAATATGCAGTTGGGTCCTATGAATATTGCATAGCACCCTCACTCTGGAACATGTGTAGTCTTATTTTTTTACCATAGCTTGGATGTAGTGGGTGGCCTGTGTGCTTTATCATGTTGTTTGTTGAAGGAAAGAGTTGGGTTTTTCTTTGCCTGCTACCCACGTTTCAAACCGTATGCCCATATGCCTTCTCCAAACCTCTTCTCCTCTTCCAATACACAGGTGGATGAATAAAAGAAAAGACATTTTCGAAATTTTGTTGAATTATTGGAGCCACAATCAGTTTCATGATTAATATGTTGTATCATTACTACTTATTGACACTTTCGAAGTCTCGCGGTCATTTTTTGTTATACTTGCCACTGTTTTAAAAGGTGATGGAGCTCTATGTATTATCTTATAGTCACTCTGGGAATTAAGTATTCGGCTTTGTTTGCAGCCATTCCTTGAGGCATGTGCCTATTTGTCAATCCAAAACCTTGTTTTCCCATCCGAAAATGTGGACACGTGAATATTATAGACCTAGTTTCAAAGTCTTGTCCAATATTCGACTCAACAATTGGAAAGATTGAGGTCGCCCACAAATTTATGGCTTGTTTATTATTGATCTACGAGGTGGTTTGAACAATTTTGAGTTTAAAAGAATTTTTATGGAAGCAATGCCCACCATAGTCACAGGGGATTTTCAATCCCGGCTTGTTTGCATTTGTTATTGGAATTTGTGATGTGAATATGATATGACATAAAGAGGAAATCTCTATGTTCCTCTTCCTCTCACGATGTTTGGGACATTATGTATGATTATGGCTGAGGTAAATTGTTTTATAAACAATCTCCTACATAAAGTTCTGATAATTTAAAAGGAGAAATAAATTTGTTTCTTTTTATATAATCGTATTATTTCCACTGAGTTTTATATTGCATGATTTAAAAGGATTGTTGCCAAGTTGTGGATCCTATGTGTGAAGTTTAAAAGAGTGTTATCGCACAAACGAATTTGGTGAAAGTTTTGGATGGAAAATAATGGATATTCAAATGATTTTATAGATATTGGCAATGTTGATTTTAAAGTCAATAAATGTTATTTCTTGTAACAGAACAGTAATCGTTTTTTTTCATGTTCATTGTTTCATTTTTCATTCATTACACACCCACCACCTTCCCAATAACATTTATCCATCCCCTGTTCTGTTATCTTGAATATCATTTTTAAAGAAAAAATATTCAAAATGATTGGATAATAATTATGGGTTGGAAATTGTGACATGGAGATATTTTTTTTGGAAGAAAAGGACTTAGCGTTGCTTGAACAATATTCATTGTTGATTCTCGTCCATGCTACCATTTTTCGTTCATTATAAACCCCCTCATATTCCCAATGACCCTATCATTCCTTGTTCAATTGAAGTTAATTATTAAATTGGATTTGGTGAAATTGTGTTAATTGATGGATTCAATATGCTTATGTTTGTGAATGATAGAGCCAACATCTTGATTTTATTTAGGTAGAGTATTAGTGAATGGATGGTTAAAAAATTTCATATTATGATTGAAATTTTGCTTCAGTATGAGTTTCTTTAGCAAGGGAAACAATGGCAGAGGTGTAAACAGAGGTAGAGGAAACAATTGGCAAAGAGGCCATAGAAGACCACGATTATCAATACATTTTGATATTGATCCACAAGAACTAAATCAACTTTTCCAAGCCCAGTTTTTCAATCTAGTTGGCCAAGGAATTCTGCAACCTAGGCCTAAGAGGCCTCCTTTCCAGCCACACCAAAATTTCTCTGGTATACGTGTCCCTCCTCATGTTTCCATGTAGCCAAAACCACCTGCCAATAATGGCTAGCAAGAGATTGTCCATCAACCTGTTGCATATCATAATGGTTGGCCTACAATATTGTTTCCATTGCCCCCTCCTCCATCGCCATTTAATACAAATTCCCAACCTGATTGCATTGCTTCACCATCCCAGTCTTCACATGCAAGCAAAAGGCTTAAAACCACTATGCTCGAACCAGAGATTGATAAAGGGAAAAAAGTGGTCAATTCCCCTAACTCTTCTAAAAATTCCTCTGAATCAGTGTCCTCCCATCTCCACCTCAAGGATAATTGCTCCGATGTCATCATCGAAATCCATCCTCAAGGTTCCAATCATCCTAAAGTTGCTATAGAAGGAAAAACAATAGGAAGATCAAAAGAGAGCAGTAGTGAAAAGAAGCAAACCGCCTCTCATAGAAAATATGGTTTTTAATGTTGTTAATGCTATTTTATTTTGAGGATAGTTTTTTATTGATATGACAGAATTTTGGACAGAAAATACACATTTAGGAAGATTTTTTGGATAGCATGGATATAATGTTATTTTTGGATATAGTCATGTTTTATTTTTTGATATTAAAATATTGGACTATTAAATATTGGAATACGAGGATGGGAGTTACAAGGAAGATGTTTGAATTAAATATTTGGGGTATTATAC
>CBVK0100670375.1:0-16168 GCA_900067695.1 Picea abies | reverse complement strand
ATTAGTCAACAACCCTAAC
This sequence comes from Picea abies, assembly GCA_900067695.1. NCBI lineage: Eukaryota > Viridiplantae > Streptophyta > Pinopsida > Pinales > Pinaceae > Picea > Picea abies. The sequence goes on along the minus strand of CBVK0100670375.1, from coordinate 16,149 downwards.
TTGAAATAATCATAACTATGTACCTGTAATGAATAAAGATGTAAAAATGGTACACAATGTTCTTTAGTGTCTTTTATGCAATTCCTCTAGACTTCACTACTTGGAACTTCTCATAAAATGAGTTATAGAAAAAATGGCATACCTTGTTGAATTTTGGCTTATTCTAGAGAGAGAATTTGTAGAGAGTTCCCCGCATAGAATATTTGTTGTATGGATCTGAAAATTGTACATAGAGTACTACAGAATGTACTATAACCAATACATTTTGTCTTGCTGAATTTGGATCTTTTATGAATAAGTTATGACGTTTTTACCCAAAACACTCATTTTAGACTAGTTTCAAGACTAGCCACAAACCCTATTTTCCACGGCGTGTAAATCCAAAAATACAATGACCCACAAGCTGAAATTTGTATCACAACTACTTGGATATGTTTCCTCAATGGCCTCTTAATTTCACTGTCTGAATCATTCTAGAAAAAAATTTATTGTGAAAATGGTGAGATGACCTATAAATAACATGCCTTAGAAAGCATCATCAAACAAATTTATCCTCCCTTGAATTTCGGCCTTCTTTACTTCACCTTCCCTCTTAAATTTGGCTTAGATATCCTTTGGTTACCTCAATCACCTATATATATTCAATATGCTCAAGTGTGATTAAAATGAGAGAACCTTTCCTCTTATTTATACTTTCATGTAGCTTCCTCAAGGGGTTAACTTTTAACCATCTTAACCCACTTTCCTTATTTTAGGGTTAACCCACTTCTAACCACTTGTCAACTTAGTAATTTCTCCATTAAATTTATTATTTCAATAATTTCTTTTGTATTCACTTTGAATTATAGTACACTCATCACTTCACTTTATTATTTACCTTCTAAAATCTCTTAAACCACTTTGACTACTTTGACCTTTTGGTTCTTCTATATGACTCATGAGGGTTCTCCAACTTCACATGGCCATAACTCTCTAACCGTGAGGAGTTATGTGACATTCCACATACCACTTGAAATAGAATGACATGTACTATCCATCTAGAATATTCTTACCTACAAATATATCAAAATGCATACCATTATCCATTAAACAAACTTGGGTCCATTACCCAAACCTTTCTCCAACTTCACATGGCCATAACTCTCTAATCGTGGGGAGTTATGTGACGTTCCACATAACAAAGAAAATGGAATGACATGGAATATCCATATGGAATAGTCTCACCTAAAAATATATCAAAACTCATACCATTATCCATCAAACAAACTTGGGTCCATTACCCAAACCATTTTGCTACCGGAATTCGCTACCAGACTTTCTTCAAGGGTTGACATCAATGAAAACCAACCCAATTAATCAACATTATACCCCTTTGGCATTGATGGAAACACTCTGATGAAATAATGAAGTCATGTCACTCATGCTCCCCCTTTACCTTTACCTTTGCATCTGATAAATCTCTCCCTCTTTGTCATCAATGGCAAAGGTATCTTTCCATATGGGGTTCCTCCCTCTAACTGAACTGTCCTTGGGGATACTCCCCCTAACTAAACTCTTCCTGAAACTGATCTTCCGACATAAACTATCCTCTTTATGGTGCTTTCTCGTTTAGATCAAAGACATATAAGATAATCATTAAAAATCATTCATTTTGGAGTATAAATTACTCTGAGTCTTTGGCGAAGATACTCAAAGGCTTCTCTTGGAAGTGGTTTTGTAAATATGTCTACCACTTGTTCTTTTGTGCCCACATATTCAACTCCGATGTTCTTCTCTACAACTTGTTCCTATAGAAAGTGATACTTTATTTTAATGTGCTTCATCTTGGAGTGCAACATTTTGTTCTTTGAGATACTGATGGTGCTTGTATTATCACAATAGATTGAAATGGGATCATCATACTCAACCTGTATATTTGTCAGAGTTTGTTTCATCCATAGAACCTGTGTACAACATGTTGTTGCTGAAATATACTCTGCCTTGACTATAGATAAGAATACTTATGATTGTTTCTTACTTAACCATGATACTAAACACTCACCCAAGTAGAACGTTTCTCCACTAGTGCTTCATCGGTCATCAATGCAACCTTCCCAATCTGCATTTGTGTAGGCAATAAGTGATAGATACTTTCCTTTTGGATACCATAATCCAAAATATTTTGTTCCTATGAGATATTTGAAAATCCTCTTCACTGTTAATACATGTGATTCCTTTGGTTCTGCTTGAAATCATGCCACCTGTCCAACTGCCTGCATTACATTTGGTCTGGATGTTGTCACATATAGTAAGATACAAATCATTGACTTGTATTATCTATGGTTTGTAGACTTTGAATCATCATCTTTGCTCAACTTGCAACTGGTTTGCATAGGAGTGGTAACTAGTTTTCAATCTTCCATTTTGAACCTCTTTAGCATTTATATGATATACTTAGTTTGAGAAATAAAAATTCCTTGGTTTCTTTGACATATCGTGATGTAGAGGTCATTGTTTGCGCTTCCTTTCCATAGTTCGTAGGGAGTTTTTTCATTCATTCATTCACTAAGCACTAAGCTACTACATCAGAAGCATCTAACATATATTACTTCACTAAGCATAAATCGCATCAATAACATAAAAACCATAATGCACAAAGCAACCACAACACAAGATATACGTGGTTCACCCCAGTGTGGGGCTACGCCCACCAATTCTTCTTCTTATTTATTGTCTTCTGTCAATCTCCTTACATGCATAGAGACACAAACCAACTCTGCATAGGACAGGAGATCTGCACGCACCTCACCAGATCCTCCTTCCCCGAGCTAGGTTCAACCACAGAACTTTCTTACAATCACTTGCACTTAGCTTTGCAATTTCTCAACACACAATAGGCACAGAGCTAACTCAATCGCATAGATCCAACTACTTAGATCACTTGCACTTAGCACAACACAACACTTAACTTACAACTAAATCCTTCTTACATCGCCTAGATTTCTATTTATACTTTACAAAATGGGCCTAAGCATGTGTAAAACCTATGGGCTGACATCCCATACCCATTACATAAACCTTAAACCCAAAAATCCCTAAAAAAGGGGGAGAGATCCCATGATCTCTGCTTCGCTTGGGTGCTCCACATTCGACCAGTCTATCAAAGTCCCCAAAATGGTCAAACATGACAAAGGTCTCCAAAACTTGGCCAAGGGCCAACAGGCCCCCAACACTCACCTATGACTCATCCCAAGTCACTCTGATTTGGGTAAATCTGCCTCAAAGGCCTCGAGATTAGCTTGAGCTGCCTCGACCTACTGCTTCACCAGAGCCTCCTACTCAAAAAACTTCTGAATAACTTTCTCGGTCACAGGTCTTGCCAAGCGTTGTTCCACCGTGGTGACCACTTGTTCTAGCTGTGCACCTTATCCCTCAATCTCCTCAAAAAGTGTGCAAGCTTGATCCTGTACTAGTTGGAGCCTCTGGGTCACTTCCATGACTTTACTCTGGATGGCATGGACCTGTTGCTAAACTGTGCACTGTTCTTGTGACCTTTTCATTTTCTCGACTGCTGATAGTAGCTTCAACTGTGCTTACATTGTTGCTTCTTGCTTCTTTGCCTCTTGGATTTGTGACTCTAGTGTCCTTAGTTCTAGGTCCTTAGCAAGGTGCTCATAGGTCTGTGCACTTTGACTTCTGAGTTGTTTTCATTCTAAGGCCAATGCGTTGATTCTCTCGGCTGCACTCCAGGCAGTTTCTTGCCTCTGATCTCACACTTCCTGCAACGTGCTTGGCACTACTTGCAATTTCATTTCTGTGATTCTTACTTGAAGTTGTTGAATAACTTCAGGGATCTTCCTCACTTGGCTCTTAGTTTTTTCTTCTTCCATCTGTTCTAAGCCCATCACAGAGCGAAGTGCTCTGGTGACTGCTTCTTTAACTCTCATCTACTCCGTGAGAAGCTGTTATTTCTCCTTCTGGATCTACGCTCTATCCTCTGCAAACTTCGCCTAGAGGTCATCTTTTTCTTGTTGCACAACCCGACGTTGCTCTATGGCTTCCTCTTTTTCTTTCTTGAATTCCTCTGTGGCCTTCTCTTTCTCTTCCTGGACACGACGAAGGCAAGCTTCTATCACATATGTTATTCTTCGTAGCTGGGCAGGCTCATCTCCCAACTCTGTTCCTTCTGATGGCGGTGGCGTAGTAGACACTACGCAACTCGAATAAAGAGCCTGCTATACCCCTTTGAGCTCTTCTTCGATCCCGTCAAACATTGTCTCCTGTTTGGCTTTGCTTCCCTGTAAAATGTCCTCCGAGGTATCTGATACAACGACAATGATGAGGTCAATGTCATCCACCGTGAGTATAGTATGAAATGGAGGTTTAATGGCTCGTGACTTCTTCCATGCTGATGGTTTCGTTAGGGAACCCTTTCTTTTCTAGGATGTCTCAACCTCATCAAGGGAATAATTAGTCGGTGTCACTTTACCTTGTTCTTGTTTGTCTTCTTTCCCTTCATTATCTTCCTGATCTACTTCATCATCACCTCCTCCTCGTGGTGACTTTAATCTAGTTTCCTTGGATGTGTTGTTCAGTTTCTGTACTTCTCCCTTGTTCTTCCTTCTGCTACTGTTGGGTGCATCATACTCTTCACGAGTTACTATAGGACTTTTGATGAGGTTAGGGTCAGACAATGCTGCCTGGTTGACTGGTATAAGGAACTCTGCAAGTCATTCCTTAGTTATTTCTTCCATGTCCTCCTCGATGAGTTTGTAATAGGATTGGAGCTCTTCTTTGTTTTCGTCTCCATGCGCAGTGATATAGATGAAGTGCCTTTCTGCACAGAACTTCACTATTGGCCTAAACCTATGAAGGGTGTTCAATGTCATGCGAGGGAAGGATTCAATGACCCTCTTCAACTGTAGAAAAAAAGTGTTGAACACCACGTTGGACTATCATTTCTTCACCATGTCACTTGAATACCATAGCGTAGTGAACTTTGCGGCTAGTGGTTCGGATGGCTCAATTTCAGGGAAGGTCTCTCCTTTCAGCATCTCCCAAGCAATGAAGGCAATGAGAATCAACAACCAACTGAAATGGAACTTGTAGCCCAGATCCTGAGCTTCATGATAGTCTTTCTCCAACTGGTTGATGAGGTAGCTCTCCCAGTTCATTTACAACCCTTCAATGCATTTTCCTGTGAGGTCGACGATAAACCCCATGACCTGCTTTGGCCTGTTCTTCCTGATGAGCTTACCAGCGATCAACTGGCAAGCTAGGTGCACTATGCCATTCTGAATGGAGGCTACCTTGTAGCCCCGCTTCTCCTTCTCCACATTGCCATAGGTGTCTTTGATTCACTGCGTCAGGGCGCAATCTGCAACCTTCCCTGTGTAAAAATCTTGTGGGTTCATTCCTTGCATGATCAACCCCGTGATCCAGTGGATCAACACTAGATCGACAGTGATGTGCCTATCCAACCATAGGTAACCACCATGGTAGTAAGACAACAAGATTTTAGCGCACGCGTTAAACTCCTGATGCCTACCGAAGTGTGGTATCTTAATCACATTGAGGATGGTTGATCTTGCGATGTCCATAGTGCATGGCTGGGGATTATCTTCGACTTCTTCCCCATTTTTTTTGTCAAATACTTTTGTGGTGCGAGCATTCCATGGTTCTTGCAATCTCCCAAGTTGAAGTCACTGATCTTCAACATCAGAATCTGTCCCAACTATGATCCCACTACGTGTATCCCCTTCAGGAAGTACGTAGTGATCATTGTGTAGTCGAAGTCCCTCGGGATATGTCACGACTAACCACACTAGCCAGAGGCAGGGTGTAGTCGGGTAGGATTGATGGGATGAGCTTTGCATTTGCCAAGTCATCGCGATTATTTCTTTGTTTCTCTCTCGTAGTTCTAGATGGCCCAGATCGACGTGCGATCAATGGGAAGTCTTGTAGTCCTCTAGTCATTAAGGTATGTGCCCCTGTGGACATGACCTTCTCTACCATAAGATCGATTAGAATTTACTCTATGTACTTTTACACTGCACTATGTTCACCCGACATGTATGCTCGTAAACAAAGATTTTGGATAGGCGATCAAACACTCAAGGTAGTTGAACCGATGGCGATGTCTCAATAAGCACAATGCGATACTCAGTTCTCTATGGGCTCGGGTAATCACAATTCGCAAAAGTGTTCTCGGTGCAACATTCGATGGGATAAATAGACAATGTCATAACAAATTCCTCCAATGGGTTAAAGAGCCTCAATCAATACGATTCCATCCATTATGGTGTGGTCCCAATGGTCCAATGGCAATGACTCCAGCAATAACTACAATTCTAGCCATTTTGGAGCATCGGTCTAATGGTTGGGATGCCTCCAATGGTCATATTGCTTCGCCATGGTGAAGTTCCAATATGTGTTGTTCTAATATTCCAGCGAGGTTCAAATTCTGCAAACCTTCCTTCTGCAAAGTCCTCTCTGGAACTTCCTGCAATTTTTCTGACTTAGATTTCTTCCTGCTGAGTTTTCTTTCTTTCTTTCCTGTGATCTGCATCTCTGGATTCCTCTTTTCATTATTGTTCTTATCTCCTCTTGGCATAGTAGCTTCACACTGTTGAGGATCTTTCACAGGGTTCGAGGGTAATACTTATTCTCTATCTGGAGTAGGTGCTCTACTCTCCTATATGGAAAGGTGTTTCAAGTCTTCCTGTGTTCTTTCAACTTTGACAACCCAATCTCTGGCCCTTAGTAGCTTCGATTTGTCCTCTTTTGATTCCAGTAAGTGCACTATTCTCCTAGCCATGAAATCTCTTAATTCTTTTTGTTTCTGTTCTAGAGCTTCCTCTTCTTCTTTCTTGCGGACCTGATCTTTCTCAATCTAGGTTTTTCCTAGCAAAAGAGAAAATGGGGCACTGTTCTCAACAAACTTAATGACCTTGAATTATTCTTCTGTCAAAGTTCCATGAGCACTCATAGGTATATGGGTAAGTCCTCCACATAGGGTTATCATATTTCCTTTAAAAAATCATATTCCTCCCAATGAAGGAACCATAGCAGGATTTCCCAAAATTTCCCAAGTACGTTCTGTCATGATATTCACCTGTGTTTCCTCATCTAGAACACAGTCTATGTCAAAGTCTCTTATTCTTGTTTCTATTGACTCCTTCTCTTTTAATATCTCTGGTAAACTGATGTCTCTGTGATCATCCAAGGTTTCTTTCATATGCAATAATGTAGTCTCTGATTATTTTTGGGTTTCTATCATACCCTTAGCCTCTTGACCTTTCTCATGGCTCTCTTATCTTATATTCATATTTTCAACTCTATCAATCATTCTAGGGTTATCCAAAACTTCGTGGTCAACGACTTTACAACAAAGACAAATAGGGCCTTTACCAGGTCATTTCTTAGCAAGATGTCCCAGTCTTCTACAACTATAACAAAGATTCAATCCTCTCTTCCTCTTAAACAATTCCCAAACTTTCCAGTACTGTGCACTGGGATCAAAGTGATGACCCTGCAAAAAAATATTTCTAGGATCCTGCATCCATTTGTTAGTCCATAAATTGTTTCTATGCATAGGAATAACATATATTTCACTAGTTCTATTAGATCTATTCATATCAAATTTTATTTCTTCTAGTTGTACCCTCATTTTTAGGCTAGGAAAAAATCTATCAAGCATACCTAGATCCATTCCTTTGAAACAAAAATTTCCACTTATCTTACCTTTATCAGAGAACAAATCTTTAAGATCTTACCTCTTTTCTTTAGATATGATTCCCTTCTTAACACAGAGTTTCGCAAGTCAAGTAGAGTACCGCGCACCACATCAACAGATCTATGCACAAATCTTTCTTTTCTTCAATTCCCAGCAATCACAGTTTCAGGTCCCGACAACGGAACCATTTGTTGGGACAGGGAAAGACACTGGGTTCAATGCTTCAACAATGCACCAACAAAACCCTAACTACCAACCCTTTCGGCAACACCTGCAAAGCATATGAAGTCTCACCTGAGGTAAAGGCAGGGGTGGTTGTAGGACTCAAGTGTCTACAACCTAGCTGGGATACAGATATGTGATCACAGTACTTAACAAAGTACTTAGCAATTAACATTCATTAATATTTATCCCTTATCCACATCGCAGGAGAAAACCCTAACTATAGAACAATGCAATACTCACCAAGATCTAACACATCCAATCACTTAGCATCAAAGCAAGAAACCAGATCTATCATTCATTCATATCACTAAGCACTAAGCTACTACATCAAAAGAATCTAACATATATTACTGCACTAATAATAAATCACATCAATAACACAAAAACCATAATGCACAAAGCAACCACAACAAAGGATATATGTGGTTCACCCTAGTGTGGGGCTACGTCCACCAACCCTTCTTATTTTTTATTGTCTTTTATCAATCTCCTTACATGCACAGAGCCACAAACCAACTCCGCATCGGATAGGAGATCCGCGTGCTCCTCGCCAAATCCTCCTTCCCTGAGCTAGGTTCAAGCATAGAGCCTTCTTACAATCACTTGCACTTAGGTTTTCAAGTTCTCAACACACAGTAGGCACAGATATAACTCAATCACATAGATCCAACTACTTACATCACTTGCACTTAGCATAACACATCACTTATCTTACAAATGAATCCTTCTTACATCGCTTATCTTTCTATTTATAATTTACAAAAGGGGCCTAGGAATTGGTAAAACCCATGGGATGACATCCCATACCCGTTACATAAACCCTAAACTCAAAAATCCCTAAAAAAGGGGGCGAGATTCTGCGATCTCCTCTTCACTTGGGTGCTCCACCTTCGACCAGACTGTCAAAGTCCCAAAAATGGTGAAACATGACCAAGGTCTCCAAAACTTGGTCAAGGTCCAACACCTTCCTTTGTTTCAGTTATTTTACAAACCTTTATGTATCTGACATCTTTCTTTTTCTCTGTAGAATTTTCTTCATCTCATTTTATTTCCAATCTTGCGATCTTTGGTACCTGGTCTTTGTTCACCTGTTCTTCCTATTTTCTTATCCATAATTTTTTATATCTGATATCAGTGTTTTCTTTCATGGAAGTATCTATCATGCTTCTACAATCACTGGGTATGTTTTCATAGTTATGACATTTGTAACACTCAAAGTTATGTGCGGCCACATAGGCACTTCTTTGAACATTTCTTTTATAATTCCTGCAATCTGCAACCTTATGTCCAAAATTAGTACAATAAAAACAATGACCATAAAAGAAATTTTCATACCTAGGAGTGAATTATCTTCTTTGTGGTGTATTCCTTCTGAATTTCTTCCTTGAATGATCATGATCATGATTGAAGCTTCTTTGTGGCTTGAACACAGATGGTCTTCTTGAAGATGTATCTTCAATAGTTTTCTTAGATTCCGGTTGACCATGATTCCTTCCTTTGAGTACTTCTACATAACTCTTTCTATTTTCTTCATTCTTTTTTTCTAGCAACCTAGAGACTTTCTCTTCATTCTCTGTAACTGATGTGGATGTTTCTGTCTCTTCAACATTCTTTTTGAGCTTGATGATTTTACCTCTCAATGTGACAACTGTTGGAAGATTAGTTGTTGTCATTGATGTCAACCCTAGCCATTGGCTTTTAGACCCCACAATTGATCGAAGTAGATAGACATGAAGGAAATTAACACATGCATATACAACACCCATGTATGGACAATATAATTCATGCCGCTTCCGGTGGTATGTGGTACGTCATGTGGATCCTCACGATTGAGGAGAAATGAATTTTGAAGATGACAATGCGAATTGAAGCAGGAACTACATGTTGGCCCTAATGTTAAAATGAAGTGCCATAAAGGGTATAAATACATATAATTATACATTCATTTTAAACACACACAAGCTTGTTAATGAACAAGGATATATAATTCAAATTTCAGAGGAAATATGAAGTAAAGAAGGTTGAATTGCAAGGGAGGATGAAGTCTTTAGGTGATGTGTTCTAAGGTATGTTATTTACAGGTCATCTTACCATTTTTTCTATAACTTTGTTTCTATAACAGTTCAGATGGTGAAATTAGGAGGATATTGAGAATCCATATCTAGGTACCTATGGTAAAATTTTTAGCTATTTGTTCACTATAATTTGGGAGATACACTCTGTGGAAGATAAAGTTTTTGACTAGCCCTAAGCTAGTCATAAACAAGTGTTACGGGTAAAATAGTCATAATGTCTTCATAGAGAATCCAAATGAAGTGAGACCAATTGCATTGGAAACATTACGGGATATAGTTTCTTGTGTATCAATTTCAGAATCGTATGTTAAATATTGAGAGCAGGGAATTGTGTACAAGTTCGCTCTCCTGAATAAAACCGAATTGAATAAGGTCTACCATTTTCTCTATAATTCCTTTTCTGGTATGAATCAAGGAGTGAAACTTGGAGGAGTTTCAGAGAATACATTGAGTAATATTATCTATAGGATCAGAGTATTCCAAGAAGTTAAGAATTCTAAAAGTTGAAGAAGTCTTAAGAAGCATTACCAGGTTCTATGTGATGGTTGGTTGATGGTGATAATTTAATGTAAAGTTTTATTATCTCTCATATATTCTTGGGTGGAAGGAAGGGGAACAGATGGAGAGGTCAACCCTCTCTTGATATTGGAGGATTGAATCTTCCTTTTGGAGGTTTATCCCTCCCTTTTTATTTGGAAGTTGTAGCTTGCCTTGGAAGTCATTACTTCCCTTGAACAATAACTATTGATTATTTCTCATATAGGTGTATTGGTGTAACTCTTTTACTATTGTTCATTGTTCATTGGATATATTTGAATATATAATATGGTTGAAGTGTAAGTTTAATTTTTTTTTAAATTGTACTTGATACTGATTCACCCCCCTCTCAATATCAACAATTGGAATTAGAGCAGGCTACCTTCAGTACAGTTTAACCACTAGAAGGAAGATCCTAAGCAGAAATGGAAGACGACATTCCAAATGGGATTCCACCATTTGATGGAAGAATTTTTTAATACTTGAGCAATAGAGTGGAAACTTACTTGAAATATCTTGGGGTAGATGTTTGGTTCTCAGTTTCTTCAGGATACAATTCTTTGAAGAAACCAGAGACTGCATCTCAGAAGGGAGTAAGAAGGAACAACAAATTGGCAATAGATACCATCCTGGATGGAGTGACAGATTTAGTGAAATCCAATGTGGGATCATGTGCATCAACAAAAGAGATTTGGGACAAGCTACATGACCTTTATGCAAGGGAAGAAGCAGAAGAATAAGAAGAAGTTGAAGCAAATTACAAAATCTCATATTTCAAAGAAGAAAATAGAGGTAAGTTATTTTTCTTTAATTGTGAAGGAGTAGGACATGTTGAATTTGAATTTCCTTATCCAAGGATTGAAAGAAATGATACTGAAGAAGAAAATTCCAATGCAGAAGAAGAAGAAAATCATGAATCATAAATGATTCAACAAGAAGATCAGAATCTTAAAAAATTGAAGCATGTTGATATTGAAAATAACAAGCTCAAAAACATGCATAAAATACTAAGAAGTGAATTGGGTAGTTGTGAAAAGACAATTGAAATCTTGAAGAAACAATTAGAATACTTTGAGAAACTAAGAGAAGAAACCATTTCCTTGAAAACTCTACTCGAAGAATGTTGGAACAGGCGCAGACCTAGGGTTCAACACTCAAGAGCACACTAAAAAAACCCTAACTGTCGGCCCTTTCGGCAACACCTGCGAATCAGATGAAGTTTCACCCAAGGTAGAGACAAGGGTGGTTGTAGGACTCCAGTGTCTATAACCTTAGCTGGGACACCAATCTGTGATTGTAACACCTTAACAAAGAACTTAGCAATATAGTTCATTAATATTTAACGAGTATCTACTTCACATATAAAACCCTACTTACGGAGCATTGCAACATTCAACTAGATCTAGCATCTAGTAGAACTTATCATGACAAAAAAGATCAGATATAGCAGATTCAAGCACTAAGCACATTCACATAGGTTATATATAACATTCATTCACATTATTCAGCACTAAGCTACCATATTAGATTCATCTATCATCTAATAGTGCACTAAGCATTCAAGAAGAAAAACAAGAGAGAAACCATAAAGCACAAATCATTCACAACACATGATATACATGGTTTACCCCTGGCCCGAGGCTACGTCCACCAACTCTTCTTCTCTTCTATTATCTTTTGTCAATCATCTATATGCACAGAGCCACAAAAACCCTACTCTACATAGGACAAGAGATCTGCGCACTCCGCTAGACCATCCTTCCCCAAGTGGATATAGGCACAGAGACTTACAAAACCTCTTACAGTCACTTTCACTCATCCTTGCAAGTGTCACATAGCATGCACAAAGCACTTACAACCATTACTTGCACTTAGCACACTTTACAACTGACTAGTCACTTACTGTCTCTTTCTTACATCACCTAACATCTATTTATATATTACAAAAAGGGGCCTAAGCATGGGTAAACCCATGGGTCGACATCCCCATACACGTTACATAATCCCAAATCCAAAAAATCCCTAAAAAGGGGCTGAGATCCTGCGATCTCTACTTCGACTTGCACTCCGCCTTCGACATCCTGTCAAAGTCCCCAAAATAGGTCAAACATGACCAAGGATCCTCAAAACTTGGTCAAGGGCCAACAGACCCCCAACACTCACCTGTGACTCATCCTGAGTCACTCTGACTCATCCTGAGTCACTCTGATCTGGGTAGTTCTTCTTCAAAATACTTGAGCTTGGCTCAAGCTGCTTTGACCTGTTGTTGTCCCACGACCTCTTGTTCAACGAACTCTTGTATTACTGCTTCGTTGACAGGTCCATCTAAGCATTGTTCATCTGTAATGATGACTTGCTCCATCTCTACTCCTCATCCATCAACCTCTGCGAACAGTTGGAAAGCCTCATCCTGTATAGGTTGGAGCCTCTGAGTCACTTCCATAACCTTGATCTAAATGGAGTGGACCTGTTGTTGAGCATTTCACTACTCTTGGGATCGCTTCATCCTTTCAACAACTGACAAGGGCTTCAACTGTGCCTGTACTATTTCTTCTCATTGCTTCACCTCCTGGAGCTGTGACTCCAGTTTCTTCAGTTCAGGATTCTCAGTGAGTCACTCATAAGTTTGGGCACTACAATCACTCAGTTGATTACATTCCATGATGAGGGCCTTGATTCTTTCAACTGTGCTTCAGGCAGTTGCTTCTCTTTGATCCCTCACATTCTCCAGGGTGTTGGGCACTGTGCAGAGTTCTACGTCTTCTATTTTTTGTTGTAGCTATTGGATAGCTTTTGTGAGCTGTGCCACTTGATGTTCTACTGGTTCTTCCTCCTTCTGCTCCAAGCCCATCACTGAGCGAAGTAATATGTTGACTGCTTCTTTCACTCGAGTTGTTCTTCGAGCAACTGTTCTTTTTCTTACTGGATCTGCGCTTTCTCCTCTTCAAACTTTGTCTAGAGAGAAACCTTCTCCTGCTCTGCAACTCGGTGTTGTTCTATGACTACTTCTTGCACTTGTTGCAAGGCCTATGTGGCTTGTTCTGTTTCTTCCTTTGCGCGATGAAGGTGAGCTTCAGTCACATCAACTAGTCTACGGAGTTGGGCTGGCTCATCTCCCAACTCTGGTTTTTCTGATGGCATGGGTGCAGTGGACACTACGCGACTGGACCGAACGACCTGTTGTACCCCTCTGATTTTAGCCTCAATTCTATTGTACATCTCCTCCTTCTTGGCTTCATGTTTCTGTAAGATTTCTAGCGAGGTGTCGTTCACAGCTGCGATGATGAAGTCAAAGTCATCGATAGTGAGAACAATCTGCATATTAGTCATGGTGGATATGGATTTCTTCTGGGAAGTGGGTTTTGTGGGAGAAACCTTCCTTTTCTTTAAGGGATCAGCCTCATCAGTAGGATCCCTAGGCGGTGTTACTTCGCCTTTCTTCTTCTAGTATTCTTTGTTGTTTGTATCTTCTACTTCATCATCGCCCCCTCGGCCAGGTGATACTGAAGTAGTATCTTCTGATGTGTTGCTCAAGTCTTTGACTTCTTCGGTCTTCTTCCTTCTGTTGGTTCCAGGTGTGTCATGTTCTTTGTGAGTGGTCTTCGAGCTGAAGGAGGTCTGTTGACCTGTCCTTAGTTATCTCCTCGAGGTCCTCCTCTATGATCTTGTAGTACAACTGCACCTCCTCTTTGTGCTCATCTTCTCACGCAGTGATATAGATGAAGTGATGATCTATGTGGAACTTCATAAGGGGCCTAAACCACTGTAGGGTGTTTGGCGTCATGAAAGGTTCAACTTCGATATCCCTCTTCAGTTGGAGATAATACGTATGAAATACCGCATTCGACTGTCACTGTTTTCCCATATCGCTCGAGTACCAGAGCATGGTGAACTTCGCAGTGAGTGGTTCTAATGGATCGATGTCCAGGAAGGTCGCACTTTTCGGCATCTCCCAAGAAGTAAACGAGATGAGGATCAAGAGCCATCTAAAGTGTAAATCATAGCCATGATCCTATGCTTTGCGACAATCTAATTCCAACTGCTTAACTAGGTACCTTGCCCAGGTCATCTGTAGGCCTTCCACGCATTTCCTAGAGAGGTCAATGAAAAACCCTGTGACCTGCGTAGGTCTATTCTTCCTCACTAGCTTTCCTGCAATTAATTGACATGCTAGGTGCACTGTGCCATTCTGGATGGAGGCTACCTTATAGCCTCGCGTCCCCTTCTCAACATCATCGTAGGTATCCTTGATCTTCTGTGATAATGTGCGATATGTGGCCTTCCTTGGATATAAGTCCTGTAGGTCAGGTCCTTGCATGTTCAATTCGGTGATCCTATGGATCAACATTAGATCGACTGTGATACGACAGTATAGCCATAAGTAGTCACCATGGTAACATGAGAGCAGGAGCTTAACACAGGCGTTAACCTCTTGGTGCCTTCCAAAGTGTGGGATCTTCATTACATTCAATAGGGTGGACTGCGCAAGGTTCATCATCCACGGCTAGGGGATTATTTTCAAGTTCTTCCCCTTCTTCCTGGTCAAGTATTTATAAGGGGCGAGCATACTATGGTTCTTGCGGTCTCCTAGGTTGAAGTTGTTGAACTTCAACATTGCAATCTTATCATACTGCACTCTAACTGCACGTATCCCCTTCGGAAGATACGCAGTAACCAGGGTGTAATCAAAGTCTCTAATCACACTATCATGACTCACTACGTTGGCCAGAGGAGGGATGTAGTCATCTAAGATGTTCGGGATTAGCTTTGTATTTGCTTGGTCATCTTTGTGCTTGGTTCTCTTTTCTGCTGCGACTCGGGATGGTCTGGATCTGCGAGCGATCGACGGAGAGGCCTGCACTCCTCTCATTGATGATTCTTGTACACCCATAGACATTACCCTTTCAAAAATTACTCTTTTAGTCATGAGGTTGATGAGTACCTCCTTCATAGACTCTTCGACTGCGCTAAGTTCTTCAGACATACACGCTCGTGGTTGAATGTCTCAGTTTTGAAGGGAAACTACTCAATGCAATGGGATGAATGGTGATATCTCGATGATCACTATGTGAAATCAACTAATCTGTGGGCTCGGATAATCATGGTTGGAAAAAGTGTTCTCGGTGCAATGCTCGATGGAATAAGTAGACAACTAGGTAACAAATCTCTCCAATGGGCGAGAAGCCTTCATTAATGAAGTTATGTCCGTTACGGCGTGGTCTCAACGTTCTGGTGGCGATCTTTTTGATCATAAATGTTGTTATAACCATTCGGGCAATCAGGCTAATGGTTATACTGTTTCCAACGGCTATATTGCTTCGCCATGGTGGAGTGCCATGTGGCATTGTTCTGCTATCCCGGGGAAATTCCAATTTTGCAAATTTTCCTTCTGTGAAGTTCCCTCTGGAACCTTTTGTAACTTTTCAATCTTTTCTCTCTTCTTAGTTTTCTAGCCTTTTTTCCAGTGATTTGCATCTCGATATTCCTTTTTCCATTTTGATTATTGTCTTCTTTTGGCATAGTAACTTCGCGTTGTTGAGATTCTTTCATAGGATTCAAGGGAAATACTTCTTTTCTCTCTGGGGTGAGATCGGAAGA
>CBVK0100670374.1:0-16169 GCA_900067695.1 Picea abies | reverse complement strand
CAAAACCCCATCCACTTGCAATGTCTAGTTTGTGAAAGCTTACTTTGGGCTTGCAAATACTGCAATGGCTGGTGATTTTTATGGATAATGGTTTCCTTTTACATCATATATTGCTTCCACTTCTTAAAATATTGAAATAGGGCATATATTTCCTTATCATAGGTAGGTTAGTTTAAGACTCCCCCATGAAACATTTCAGAATGATAGCATACTGAATTACCTCCTTACATCAAAATTTCTCCCATAGCATACTCACTTGAATATATATCCACTTTGAAAGGCTTATACAAGTTATGAAATGTAAGAAATGGTGTTTGAATAATCTTTCATTTTAGCTCTTAGAAATATTTATGTAGATTCTTTCCCTACTAGAAGCTCTTATCACTCAATGTTATGGAGTGTAGTGGTGTAGCTATTGCTGAAAATGATGCTATGAACTTTCGTAGGTAATGTGGTTCCCAAAAAAATCTCCGAACTTTAGTGAAATTAGTAGGAACTATCCATTTTATGATGACCTCCATATTTTCAATATCTATCGTGAGCTCCCCTCCATCAATCACATACCTCAAATACACCAATGACTGCTAAGAAAGCTCATATTTTTTTAGGTTAGCCAACAACTAGATCTTTTTCAGAGTCTCTAACACATGTATGATATGTGATATGTGATACTCCCATGTAGATATATAAACAAACATATCATCCAAATACACTATAAAAAATAAATCTAAATATGGGTATAATACATCAATCATCATTCTCATAAATGTAGTTGGTGCATTACATAAACCAAACGACATGACAAACCATTCATACAAAAATTTATTTGTCTTGAAGGTGATCTTCTAGGTGTCTTATTCTTTGACACATACCTTATGGTATCCTGATTTGAGATCAAACTTGGTTAAGTACTTGTCATGTTGCAAATATTCACTGAAGCGCACAAAATATTCCCATCCATATCTGAGATTCTATCTACCTAATTTCTTTAATCTATGGCTATAAGGTTCTTATTCTTGGTGTACTTCTTATGATTCTTAGGGTTCAACTCTAGATGTATTTTCCAACACTTTTCTTCATTTTCACCATTGATAATACAATGGTTACTCGGATCCTTGCATTGATGTGCAATGGTTGTCATCTTCTTGTATTTCCATTTCCACTTCTTCTTCCCCTCCTTGAAAGCATCTTGGTGTTCCTTTTCTTTGGAACCAATTGGTTTTCCTTTCTTTTGGCCTATATTTTCCAAATATTGTTCTTTCACACACACACACACCATCAACTATCTTGGGCTTGAAGAGAATCACTTTATTTCATAAATTATTGTGTAGATCACCCAAATACTCGAGGAGTACATCTGGGTTCTTGGGAGAAATACCAACATGATAGCCATCCTTTTGAATTTAGTGGCGTACTTTTGCACACTTTTCCCTTACATTTGCTTGAAGTAATGTCAACAGATCCATTGGTCCTCTACATACTTGATAGGGTAGAATTGGGAATTAATGAGGGTTTTGAAATCCTCCCACTTAGTTCCTCATAGATCACCTTCCAACTTAAGTGTCTCCATGTGGATTTCCCACCAGGTTAATGTACATCCCTCTAATTTCAATCAAGAAAATGAAATTTTCTACTCATGATCTATACCGTGAACACTAAAATAGACCTGTAATTTTTGAAACAAAGGATTCAACTATACTACATTGATATCACCTTGGTATGGCTTGATATCCACTTTCACTTCCATTTTCATTAAACACTGTGAAGGGGTAATGGCACTGGAACTTGGTTGGTCTTTCTTGGGCTCTTTCCTTGGCTCCCTTTTTGGGTCTTCATTATCTCTCAGATTTCCCTCTGATCTGATCTCTGATTTAGAGAATCCAACCTCTTCGAATGGTCCGATCTTTTTTCTAGAGCCTCCATGAGGAGGGCCATATTGTGTGAGATATCAATGATGTGATCTTCCATCTTTGAAAATCCCCCATCTGATGGATCTCGAGGGTTATTGTGAACAAATTCATCTACCATGGCTAGGGTTCTATGACTTTATTTTTAATCCAATTTTTAGATCCTACAACTTCCCACAAATACTCCAAAAAACCATAATCTAATGCCAATATGTTCTGTAAACTACCATGTATATTAGACTAGAACAGTTATCACAATAGATCTTATAATATGCTAAAATATTTACTATGAAAATGTATTTCCTTAGATCTCATATTTTGTTATCTCTAGATTATTTCTCTATTTTTATAGAAAATAACTGAAATAAAAAAATAAAAGAATAGGAAAATGAAAAAAAAAAACCATCCACAAAAATGAACACAAAATTTACCCTATGTAATCCAATATGAGAGAAAACCTAGCCCGAAGGTGAGGCCTATTCTCTGCTCTCTTTGCTTCAATTATGAAAATAAAAATAAAAAGGAATGGAAACTCACTATGGAGTTGCCTAAGACATTGTCGCCTAAAAATATACTATGAAATATTCCTCCTCCTCTGTTATGCTCTCAGAATACTGCTCCTAGACATTTTTTTCTCAGCTATGCAACAAGTACAATGCTAAGGAATGGAACCCCTTCTCCTCCTAGTAGCTTGGCATTTAACATAGCCCAATATATAGGGTTAGGGTTTTGACTTCCTCAATCCTCAATTAGTGATAAGGTTTGGAACTTTTAGAATATTATTCAAAATACACTTGTGGCTAGGCCTACACATTTGAGTAATGGGGCTCACTTGGTATCCACTCATACCATGGTTGTCAACAAGGTATATCAACTTGTGGAAGGCATAACTTTTTCACATTAGCTTCGATTTAGGTGATTCTTGCACTATTGGAAAGGTCTTGGTGTGTATAAAATTGTTAGGGGATCTCTAGGGAATGTTTTGACAAAAAAATGTCAATTAATGCCTCAAAATGGCTCTGAAAGGTTTCAAACCCAATTTTCCAAAATGGGACCTAACAATAAAATAGCAATGCATGTTGATTCCTCCAATTCTTTTCCACCTAGAAAGTACCAAAATAGATGAAAAATTATATGGTGATCCAATCCAAATCATCCACCAATAGACAACTTGCCTATAAATGGAAATTCCTTATGATGCCAAATATAAATCTTACTTTGTAACGTTTAAAAATACCAATCCCACATGATGACCCAACTCCAAAGGGAATCCCCAAATATTTCATAATCACCCTGGGCCGAATATAAGACCAAGTGTAGGGATTCAATCTGGGACGGTATCTAAAACTACTAACCAAAAGTCACTTTTATGAGCACTTGCTAGAGAAAAATGTATACAAACAAGCAAGGGCCTTATGAATAGATGCATTATCTACCTAAATCGATAAAAGAGAGTCATATACAAAGTGGTTGTTAACCATCTAGGAGAAGAATACCATGAATATGACCATAAATATGGGTGACCTCCAACGAATAACCCATAGCATATACAATTAAGACATATAAATAAATGAACAAAGGACATCCCTAGAGAATAGTTTAGCATATAATCAAGGTCTAAAACCCTAGTTAACCTAGCGACTCTCTACATCTTTTTTCCTATATTTCCTCACAATAGGGTTTCTTAATTTTGTCCTAAAACTTAGTGGTGACTCATGTCTCTTCTTCTCCTTATTATTGGTGTATGTGGTAGTGTATTATTCCATCTCCATGCACACATTATGTATGGTAGCATGATTCCATTCATTCGCTAAAATAGATACATCAAAGGTTTTTAAATTTGGAATATTTAAAATTGTGTAATATGGTAACATTCTAATCAACAAAAATGGCATAGCAAGGAGTTGTGAGCTATCAAAAAATTGGCATGGCAAGGAGTTGTGAGCTATGATAATGATGATGATTACCATGAAGAAAATTTGACCTATTTAACTTTAAGAAAATAAACATTTAATTAACTAATTAATTTTAACATTTGATGTGTCTTAAAAGAAGACAAATTGAAGTGCTTGATTTGGTATAGTAGTGAAGATTCGATGTGTCTTAAAAGAAGACAAATTGAGTGCTTTATAATAGCGGGAGTTTTGTTAATTTATTGTGTTCATATAAATATAAAAAGTTGTCTCTCGGTAAGTTTTATAAGTAAATTTTAAAATTTTATTTTATATTAAAAGTATTTATTTTGGTAAAAATATGTAACACATTTTTCCCATAACCTTTTGGGCAAAAATTTCATTTATGATTAGGGAAAGTAAGTGAGAAAATAATATAGAATTGACACTTTATTTATTATTATTTTTTTGTTTTTTTTCAATGTTTGATGTGAATGTTTCATTGATCGTCTAATCATTACACGAGAACAAATAGAGAATTGACATTTCAAACACAAGGAGAGAGAAATAATGATAGATAACATGTTCTCATTTTTTTATTTGTTCTCGAACTTTTCGAGCGAACACATCACCCATCATATTTTTCATTTCTTTATTTGTTCTCCAACTTTTCCAATGAAGGCATTACCCATCATATTTTTCTAACTATTCATGATATTTCTTGAGTTTTTTTCCCAATATTTCAAGCAAACACTTCAACCAAATCACATTTTCTTAATTTTTTTTCTTTTTTTCAATTCTTCTAATAGAATATGAATAATCTACAATTAACTCTTCACCTATACTTTTTTCTCTAGTTATTCTCCCCTATAATGGTCAAAGTATCATTTGTCTAGTATCATTTGTCTATTATTTTATCAGTAGTTCTCAAAATATTGAAGAAAACATATATTTCACTATTTCCTTAAATTTTCTTGTTTTCTTAATTGTTCTTAATTACAACAAAAACTTAAGTCAACAATGTAACAATAATAAACAATTAACTCTTCGCTCTTTGTTATTTCTTTAGTTATTGTCCCCTATAATGTTAAGGGATCATTTCCCTATTATTTCACCAATTGTTCTCCCATGATGATGACTAAAGTTTTCATGTAAAATATTGAAGAAAACATACAATACACAATTTTATATTATTAGTTTTTTGGTGTTTTTCAATGTTTGGCGTGAATGTTTCATTGATCATCTGATCATTACAGGAGAACAAATAGAGAATTGACATTTCAACCACAAGGTGAGAGAAATAATGATAGATAACATGTTTTCATTTATTTATTTGTTCTCCAACTTTTCAAGCGAACACATTACATCACCCATCATATTTCTCGTTTCTTTATTTGTTCTCCAACTTTTCCAATGAACGCATTACCCATCATATTTATCTAAGTGTTCATGATATTTCTTGAGTTTTTTTTTCCAATATTTCAAGTAAACACTTCATCCAAATCACATTTCTTTAATTTTTTTTCTTTTTTTTCAATTCTTCTTAAAAAATTACGGTAAAAACTTAAGCCATCAATGATCAACAATAATCTACAATTAACTCTTCAACTATTGTTAATTATCTAGTTATTCTCACCTATAATGGTCAAAATATCAATTTTCTATTATTTTATCAATAATTCTCAAAATATTGAAGAAAACATATATTACACCATTTCCTTAAATTTTCTCTTTTTTTTTTTATTGTTCTTAAAAAATTAAGATAAAAACTTAAGCCAACAATGTAACAATAATAAACAATTAACTCTTCACTCATTGTTATTTCTTTAGTTATTGTCCCCTATAATGGTTAAACGATCATGTCCCTATTATTTCACCAATTGTTGTCCCATGATGATGACTAAAGTTTTCATGTAAAATAATGAAGAAAACATGTATTACACAAGTTTATAAAAAAACATATATCTTACAATAATATAAAAACATTAGGGAAGAATAGAGACTAGATGGATAGGAGGGTGTATATATATATAACATAATTCATATTTATAAATTATCAATAGAGACACTTATATATAACTTCTATTTTAAAATATGGAGGCCATGAATTTTGGTATTTATTTAACAATATTCATTTTGTTTTTGAAGTTCATAATGTTGGAATAATAATTTTGATAGGCTAAATCAAATAATATTTTTTCCACTAGAGGGGCTTTCTACATAGATGTCTAATTGTTTTGCTTAGTGTAGAGTTAACACATAGCATTTAAAAAAAAATTATGAATAGAAAAAATATATTCCAATGTCACCCATAAATTTATGAAAGGTTAAAACATACATTTCTCTAGTGTGCCATTCACATATTAGGGAAGGGGAGAGGCAGTGAAATTTATTGGGTGACGTAAAGTTAAATAAATTGCCACAAATCTAGGCCATCAACTTAAGAAGAGAACTACTATTGGAGCAATGTTAACCATTTATTTGAGGTTAAAATATCAATTAATATGTGGAAAGTTAATTGTAAACTTATTTCTATAACTATGATGTTTTAGTATATGTATTTATATCAAGTCATGCATATAAATTCATTTACATATTCACATGGTTGATTCACAAAGGAAATTTTACAAACATATTGGTTACAAAATTGTTGAAATGTCCACTTCATCCATTTAAATACAATTTGAATTCCTCCTAGTGATAATCACAAAACATTCTCTTCATGGATATTGCATTTTGTTCTCTGCTCTTTGATTTCAAGTTTCTTATGGCATGGATCAACAATCAAGAAAGTTAGTTGGGCATTCCAACATTGTATTTGGTTTTCTTCATTTTTTTATGCCTTCTTTTAGTGTAGATAAATAGAAAAGAGAGAAAAACATTTTTTTGGTTTCTAGATCCTTCAAACATAAACTGGAACCATAAGATAAATAAATATTATATTTTTTTATCACATTGATAATTCATTATCAATAATAAGAACGACAATGCAGTTTATTTAGTTTAAATGGTCATACAAAATAGGAGCAAAAACTTTTTAGTTTGTTTTCCATGGCAGAGAGGAATCAAATTTGTGTAGGTTAAAACCTTAGCAAAACTTGAGGAATGTTTTCACCTCGATGGAATTTATCCATATCAATTATTTATAGAATCGGAGTTAAGTTGGATTTTTAAAGTATTTCAATATCCTCTTGTTTTATTTAAAATTGGTATGTATATAAGATGATATATTACCAATATTATTAATTTAATGTTCACTAATGTTCTAATAGTTAATCTAGATCTACGAATTGATAAGGAAACATTTAAGTAATGTTGTTCTTTTCCTGCTCAAGTATATCCCATAGGGATATTGTTGATTTACCTATATTGATTGTCATGCATGTCACCCTACAAAACAAATCCATAATATCTTTGAAATTCTCAACTAACCATATTTCACTCTCATGGAAAATTAGTATTTCATCAAAAATAATAGGTGTGTGATATTGCAATATATTCCAATACTAATCCCTTTGAAACTACCATTATTAGAGGCCTCTTTTAAGGCCCTTGAAATTTAATCAAAAAACGAGAGAGGATAAATGGCCCTCCTATCTAAGTCATATCCATATCCCAAATAAGGTAGATATTACCTAATTTATTAAAATAGAAAATGATACAAATATAATGCAATTCATTAGCCATACAACAAAATGATGAAATAAACCCAAATGTGTGAGGATTAGTCTAAGGTAAATCTAATTTACCCTATCATATGCTTTGGAAAGGTCCATTTTAACCACCATAAATATTTGATCCCTAGATTTCATTGAGTGGAGTTCTTCTTGAGGGATCCCTACTACATCATGAGTTTTCCTTCTGTTTAGAAAACCAAACTATTCACTAGAAAATTTCCTTGAAAAAACTCCTTTTGGTATTGTAACAAATACATTTGAGATGATTTTATATACGCAGTTGTATAAAGAGAATGGCATGGAATTTTCAGAGTTCATTTGGTTATCATATTTTGGAATCAATTTGATAAAATTTGTGTTGAAGGCTCCAAGGGTTTTACCTATAGTTATTCTAGCCTCAACAACCCTTCTTAAATATTCTTCTATAAAATCACGACAACCTAAGAAAAATTCCACAAGAAGGTTATTTGGCCACTGGAAGTTTTTCCTTTTGAAAAATATATAATATTAAAGGAAATATTTCTTTCAAAACTTCCTCCATCAAAGATTGATTGTCGTCGTGACTGAAAACACTTGGAAAGGAATTGGAGAGACATAATATCTCTACTATTTTGGCTTGAGGATCCTATTTGAAAAGGTATGTGAGGTAATTAAATCCTTCTATAACTATATCCTTAAAATTTGATGCCGACATGCCATCTCTCTTCTCAATTTTCCATATTGATTTTATGTTCTTCCTATAATTTTTATATCGATGGAAAAATTTTGTGTTTTCATCACCTCCCTGGAGCGATAAACACTTTCTTTTGAGCCTCCATTATTTCCTTTTTTCCAGGAAGATATATTTTTTTTAGTTTTCAAGAATATTTTTTTTTTATTTACATTCCTTAGTCATATAACCAAAACCCTCAATATTGTAATGCGATGCTAAGGATTCCTCCACTTCCTTAATGGTTTTATCATCTTTCTTCCTTTTGTCTTTTTCATTTTTTTCTACTACCTTTTGTTGTTGATGTTTCTCCAGTTAGAAACATCGGGCGGACATTCTCCCAGATTGGTCATGCTAATTTGACCAAGGGAAATGACTCATTCACTCACAGAGCTTTTCTAGCAGTGAATAGCCCAGGTGCAATCTTTCTCCTAAAGAGGAGTGAATAGACTCAAGGTTCTCTCACATTACCCACTCTAGGATGGAGTGATCTATATTAATTAGATGTGCATGCGAGGAAATAATCATCAATGTAAATATAATTTATAGATACTATATTTATAATATATGTATAAATATATATAAATAATCAAAAATCACTAATTAATAATTAATTAATAAATGAAAATACAATAGTGGAAAATACATGTCCATTAATGAAAGGGCACTCCGGCCAAATATATATATCTGGGCCCTCAATTGTAATATATCATCTCATATAATATTTACTCATAATAAACTCTCATCATGTTCACTAAGTCTTGTTGAGATTGTCATTGTGTAATTACTCTATTATAATAGTAGCATTTAAGAGGAAATAATTATCAGATCTAAAAAATCATAAAATTCAACATGGTATCAAATCTAGTTAAAAAATTGCAGTGCCATAGCTAGTATAAGTCTTTTCTGAATCTACTTAAAAGTTTTTAGTGCCATATGTGATAGATTTGCTTCATATATTTTACTTTTTGCAATTGTACAGTCGTGGTCATGAGCGTCATGTGCACACAGAGCGACCACATTCCATTTGGCCGCGATTTACCTAATTACAGGGCATGACCACCTTAAGGATTGCACTACATAGTGCGACCAACTCTTTTTTGTCACTCTATGTTTCTCTACAAGATGGTGTCCACCATTAGAGTAGAAGACAGGTTGGATGGTGCTACAAATTTCAAATCAAGGAATACTAGGATACTCTTCATCCTGGATGAAAATGATATTCAATACACCTTATCGTTGGATCGAATATGCTTGAGACATTCAATACATGCTATCCATGGAATGTATGGAATTTATCTTTCATGCTCTCAAAGAGAGTCTTTTCGTTGTTCTTGTAAAAGAAAAATGGTGTGCGATCCTTCCCCTGCAACGGAAGACCTGTAATGGCCACCATTAAATAAGTATATATGGACACTAACCTATCAAGACACATGTATCCCCCATGCACACAAATTAGCATAATTTTAACATAAGCATTGATCTCATGACTATGTCCAAAATGAAATATATCAAAAATGTTTAGAAGAACTATTTTATGTAACCCCCGAGCCTATGTTTGTGACTCGATGACTGTTTTATGGGCCTTAGAACTAATGGAATTTATCAAGAACTTGTTGGGTGTTTGATCTAGAAACTTATTTTCATCGATGATGTCATGGTATACATACTTCAACATTGTTATCAACCCTAACACACCCCCTTCCACAATGACTCCCTTTGGAATCAGTGGTTTCACTAGTGGGTACTTTGCATCCTCATGTAAGCTAACATGCTTCATGGATGGATTTCTTGGTAGGATTTAATCCCTAGGGAATATTTTTACTGAGGATGAGGCCTCCTATGTTTCCTCAACTATCTGTGGCATAGAGGGTTGACCGAATAGTTTCTTTGGTACTAACATTGACACTCCTACTACTTTTGGTGGTTCCATCTTCTTCTGCAACTCGTTCTCTGTAACTTTGTTCTCAACTTTGACTCTGTAACTTCAACTATGTATCTTAGGCTCTGAAACTTGGCTCTATATGAAAACTCTAAGTGACAATAATCTTCCCTCATTAGTCCTTTGCGTGATTTTATACTACATTTCCAGCTGTAGCAACCCTTCGCACCTAAAATTTCCATCTAATCCACTAGTGTCTAGCATTCATTGCATGATTTAATGCTCCATTACTCTATATATTCAGTGAATTCTCTATTTGATTATGCAACTTGTCATGATCTTTTTCATTTAATGATAAGCGGTGCCACTAATTTTCCATCATGGTATCTATTTACTACACGTCCTATCATGGATTGTCTTGAATTCTCTTAGTTGTCATCTACACAATACCATCTATCTGAGCAATCTCTTCCTTCTATGAAATTTTACTTCCTTCATCTGTGCATTCTTCTTCCTTCTTATTTCTCTGGTGAGACATTTTCCTGCTATTCCTCTTTACCCTCTAGCCTTAAATTCTTGGACTTCTCAACCTTTGACTCCTTTCCTAAACTACTTTCATAATTTTTCCTTTTTTATTTCTTTTTTCTTTCTGTTTCTTTCTTCTCTTGCTATAGTCTACTATGATACAAAGTAGTCTTCACAACTCCTCTAGTGCGTGAAAGGATGGTTGTCCTTGTATAGTTTAAACTAACTCCCATTCACTAGTCCTTCCATGACTTGTCCATCCAATCGTTCTAACTCAACAACACTTGTGTCAGTCACAGACCTGATCATGTATGACCCTAGATAGCGCATATTTAACTTTCATGGGTGTAGTAAGAACTTATTTTCATAGAGTAGTACTAGATCATTTGCCTGGAAATTTTTCTATTTGATGTGTCTATCATGCCATGCCTTTTCTCCTGCCTTTTGTACTTGTTGATGGAACCCTGCAATAAATCTATCTTCCTCTAACAATAGTAACTATGATAGTATTTCTTCTACTATGCCAGAATCCCTAAGGTATGTCATCACAAAAATGCATAGACTCATTACAAGGAACTCCATGGGAATGATTGCTTCTTAACCATATGATAATTTAAATGGTGTGTGTCATGTTAACTTCTTGCATGTAGTTCTATAAACCCATAACAGTTATGGGTTCCTTAAATCCCAATCATCCCATCATGTGTTGAAAACTTTGGTCAATGCAGTCTCCAATATCTTATTGAAGGCCTCCATAGTTCCATTAGATTTTAGATGATATGGAGTGGTATTTTGATGTTGAATCAAGAACTCTTATGTTAATTCTACAATTGTCTTGTTCAAAAAGTGATTCCCTTAGTTGTTCATCATTAATTTAGGTCTCCCAAACCTTGTAAATATGTTCTCAAATAAGAAACCCACAGTTGTCTCCACGCTGCAATCTGTGACTGGTTCTACCTCTAACCATATTGTCAAGTAATATGTCGTGGTAATTATCTACCTTGCTCATGTTATCCATGTTGGTGAGTTAATCGCTTCGACAAAATCCACTGCCCATTTGTCAAATGCTTGCAAGGTAACTTATTGATTCAAAGGAATATCATCCCTTCATGATGGTCTTCCTACTCTCTAGAAAACATCATAAATTTGACAATACTCATTTATTTCTTTATGGAGGGTGGGACACCATATCCCTTCATGTAAGATATTTTTCATTTTAGTCTTTCCTGTGTAATGACCTCTTTCAATTCCATCATGTGCCTATGTGAAGATCATTCATCTCTCATTCTCTATCACACATAATCAAAGTATCCCATCTTCCCAACTTGTATAAATTTCCTATGATTAATTGATAATTTATTGTGTTAACCACTAGTTTCTTCTTTTGTGCTACTTTAATATCGGAAGGGGCCACTCCTGTGCTCAAATATAAGACAATTTATACAAAATGGTCATCTACCATTTGAATTGAGAATAAATGTACATTTTGTAAACTATCATCTAGGTTCCTTGCGTCTTCTCATGTTAGTATCTGCAACAAATGGTCTGGTCCTACGTTCAATTTCCCTAGGTTCAAAATGAATTCGAAATTATACTCATAGAACAAAAATAACCATCTCCCGATTCACCTCCCAAAATAGACTTTTTCACTAGATATATGAGTGCAAAGTGGTCCGTATACATATTGAAATGGGACCCCAACAAATAGTGTATGAACTTATACAAGACATAAAACATTTCCAGGCCTTCCCTTTTTGTCATCATTTAATTCTTCTTGATAGTCGACAACTTTCTACTAGCAAAAGAAATTGGATGATCTAACTCTCCCTCCTAGATGGGATAACACTGCACCAAGTTCTATAGAAAATTCATCCACATGAACGTGAAAATATTTTTGTGAATCCAAGAACACTAGAATGGGAATAGTTACTAACTTTTGTTTCAATACATCCAGACCCTTCTGACAATGGGAATAGTTACTAACTTTTGTTTCAATACATCCAGACCCTTCTGACAATATTTTTTCCACTAAAACTTATCTTATTTATTCAACAATTTCTCCATTGGTTATGTAATCTGTGCATAACCTTTAATAAATTTCTTGTAGTATCCGGTATGGCCCAAAGTTGTTCTCAAATGTCTCACTTCTTTAGGCGATGGAAAATTGACAATCATTGTTATCTTGGTAGGATCAACTTAAAAACCTTTCTTGCATACCACATGACCTAACAGTATCCCAAATGATGTGTAGAAAATAATTTTCTTCAAATTTAATGAAATATGATATTGTCTACATCTACCAAGCATCAACCTTAGAGTTTCTATGTGATCATCCAATATGCTAAAGACAGTCCAATCATATAAGTACACTTCAAGAAAATTATGAATAAACTCCTTAAAGGCTACAACAAGTGCTCTAGAAAAAAAAACAGGTGCATTATTTAACCCAAATGGCATCATTGTGTACTGATAGCTTCCCCATTCTGTCACAAATTTCATCTTATATTTTTCTTCTGGCACAATCTTTATATGATGGTATCCTGAAAATCCATTGGTGAATGAGTAGGCCTCCTGCCCTCCTACTTTTTCTAATACTTCATCTGTAAAGGGGATCAGAAACGGGTCATGAAAACATGCATCATTCAAATTACTTTGGTCTACACAAATTCTAATGCCCCTTGTTTTCTTATCTTGAACCACCATTGGACTTATCCATTCACACTCTACGACGAGTTCAATTATACTAGATTCTATAATTCAGTGAAGCTCTACTTTTACTTTTTCCTTGTACTTTGGATTCAACCTATAATGTCTCTCTCTTACTAGCTTCACATATGGTTTTAAATGTATTTTCATCTCTCCCACTTCTCCAACTATTCCCTTCATCTCTGAAAATGTTTTCGAAAATAGATCTTGATACTCGTGCAAGAG
This sequence comes from Picea abies, assembly GCA_900067695.1. Lineage (NCBI taxonomy): Eukaryota > Viridiplantae > Streptophyta > Pinopsida > Pinales > Pinaceae > Picea > Picea abies. The sequence continues at coordinate 2,646 of CBVK0100670374.1, read as the reverse complement.
GCCTGTAATCTTTTCAACAATCTCATTGTTCTAGTAATCACCAATGTTTGCAAAATTCGATTTCTTCTTCGTACCAATGTTCACTTTGTCCACTCTTAAGGGATTTTCATATGCATCAGACTCACATGATGGACCTACTACATCATGATCCCCTTCAATCTCTGGTACCTGTACATTTCTTGGGTCTTCTTCTTCTTTTTCTTCCTCGATAACATTATAGCATTCTAATAGTTCATGGACTATCATAGACTCTTTGTGAACACTACATGTAGATATTATTTCTACTTGAACTTCTTCCATAAAAAAATTATCCTTAATGACTTTTAAATATACATCTACTAAAGGTGACTCAGCTTCAAAATTAAATGTTATCTTAAATTTTTGGGTGAGATATTCCCAAGCTGTTGTCCTTTTGTGCACTTCTAGCTCTAAATACCAGCACATGGGAACTGTCTCCATCATATGTATGAACCTGTGAGTCCATTCCTATTTCAGTACATGCCTCCAAGATGTAGGCATCGTGCAACATAATCCTTCATATCACTCATCCCCGTATACTTGTGCATGAAGTCTTATGTTCCAAACCAGATATGCATAAACCTTTTACAATGTTTCCAATCCTCTATCCCTTCCTTGTGGGTTTTCCACCATCTCATTGGAGTTTCTTTTAGTGAAACATTTAAGGCTAACAACCTTTTTTGTTCATGTATCTGCAACTCAAATTCATTGAAAAAAAAATTACCCTAGTTAATCCCTCAAACGTTTTCACATGTACCCCTATTCTGATCCAGTGTAGAGAGTGAGTAATGTGAGAACAGATTATGGTAGACACTTCATGCAATCGGTGTTGCCAATGTACAATTCCTTCCTTCACGTCTGATGTGAAAGAGCTTATGATTCTCCAAATAAGTGCACCATCTTCATTGGGATTGATGTAGTCATCCATGTGTGTTTTCATATTATATAAGTTGTCAATTTATTTTCTCATGGGCTCCACATATCTTCTTTCCTCCATAGGATCTAATGGAACAGTGACCTTTAAGCATCATCCTTCAAACCTCATCTATATTTTCTTCAAGTTAATGATTTCCTGATTTTCGAAGGCCCAATCCATTCCAAGCAAATGTTTATACGACTCACTTTTATTCACGATCTCAATAAACTCAAAATTAGCTACACTCTGCATTCCATCTATATTAACAGGAAGTTAGGACTCTTTTCAATCTCCTGATTGGTATTATCTTATGTTGGTTAGCCAACCTCATGTGAAATATTGACCAAAATAGCTTCAATTTCCCCATCATCTCCCACATCTTTCTTGGAAGAACATTGAAATATAATCCTAAATATAAGATGGCATTGTCCATGTCATATTCTCTTATCTTCGCACTTAATCTAAACTCTATGTTTGTCCTCTTCTTGCACAATACTTGGTTCACTAATTTCTATGTCGTAGGTACTCATTTGTCCTGTGTACATTGATCAATCATACTACCAGTGTATTCATTGTTGTCTCATCCTGCATCAATTCTAAATATCTCTTTAAAGAGTCTTTCAAAGTATTTACCTTTTCTACTATACTTTATGGAATAGTGCGATCATAAACTAATGACATATCATATATTGGTTGTGTATTTGACGATGATGATATCTAGTTCGATCCTAGTATCTCCTTCCTTGCTTGCTGATAGGTTTCTTTTTATTTTTGTGGATTGAATGATGGTATGGGATAAGTTTCTTTCCTGATCGATTGTTCAATTCCCTTCCCTTCTTCGTCACATCTACTCCAATTCTTGTTTCACTGTCCATAACAATTGCTACTCTAGGTTGATCTCCACATTCCTTAGCAGCTATTGTCTATAGGTTATGGTTCTGATTTTGATGTTGGTTATGGTTCCCTTTTTCCCACCACATCCAAGGTTCTACAATATGTGCACATCGTACAAGGCTTCGATCGATCTCTCCCAAAATATCCCGGTTGATTGTAGTTATAACAAATTATCGGTTCTATGCCTCCTCAACCAAATCCTCCATGTTATTGACCTTTGTCAAATCCTCCATGTACACCCTGGTTAAATCCTCTCTAAATGTTGTATTGTGTAACTCCTCCTTTTGTTGTGGCATTTTCTTCTTGAATTATATACACATCTAAAGTGTGCTCTCTCATTAAGTCGAATGTGCAACAATCTTTGTTGTCATGTCCTACTGATTTGAAAAATTTACAGAATAAATGTTTGGGTGTACTCTGGTACTTCTGCAGTAAGGGAAAAGCATTCAGATGGTGTCCCCATTGTTGGGTATGTGTTATATTCTTTGCGTGTGTGTGTGTGGGTGCATCAGATATGACAATTGCGTCTGACGATACCTCATAGTAGTGCTTTGTATGTGTCATGTGTGTTGGGTGCTTTCCTATGGGGGTCCCAGGGGGGGCCAGGTATGTCCCCCCCTGGTTATTCGCAGTGTTCGAGGCAGTGCCCCGAAATTGTTTTTTTTGGGCGTTTTTTTTCTATTTTTAGCAGTTTTGTAAATTAATCTCGGATTAAGGGATTAGGGTTTTGGTATCTACAGAATACCTAAAAACATTGTATATATTGTATAGTAAATGGTGAAATTTGATATAATGAATATAAGAAAGGTTTTCCCGGT
>CBVK0100670373.1:0-16169 GCA_900067695.1 Picea abies | reverse complement strand
TGTGTGTGTGTGTGTGCGTGCGCGCGCGGGCGCGCGCGCGCGCGTGTGTGTGTGTGTGTCAAAAAATGTCATGAGTACATAGGTGGGCGCAAATGCCTCAAAAATAAGGTTCGGTATACATCACGGGGGTTATGCTCTCAAAAATATACGAAGGTTCCCTCAGCACATAATAGTTTGGCCTATCTAAGCTCGGGGTCTATTGGCTCTGCCATAGTGAACGATGACATTGACTAAACACTGAAAAATATGGATCCAAGTCTGTGGCACCCCCACTACATGAGGTTGCATGGAAGGCGGGAGATCCTCGATCTCGACCATAGGAACTGTACTAGTGAGCACGGTGAGGTTGCACTCCACCTGCCTCAATATTGTCTCAGCCTCTCCAGTTGGAGGTCCCCCTGCGACTGTTGGTCCATCAGCTGTTGTTGGCTCCGCCTCTAGTCGAGGACGTCATTGAGTCCTCGTGAAGTCCTTCAGGCGCACTGGTACCACATATGTACATAACAAATACAAAATTCAGTACTCTGATACATATAAAAATGATATATTTAAAAATTAAATAACTATGAAAAACATGTTACATATCTCTCCTTGCTCCTCTCTGGGAGGCACGGGCATGTTCGGATCCCTGGAAACATTGATTCCAGCATAGGGGTAGTCCTCTATGGCTGGAATATGTTGTGCCCACCAGTCAAATAATTTGTCATCGAAGGCCTCTATGGTCCTCCCTCCCCCCTACTGTGGCAGCAGTGCTGCCCATATGCATACTGCCGGGAAGGAGGCCACATGCCCCCACATAGTCTCTCTGGGACTTAGACTAGGCACTCTCTAAGAAGAAGAATGAGAAAAGGATAGTGCCAAACCCGAAGTTCTTTTTTTTTCACTCGTGACACTCTGTCAACTGCCTCTTCATGCATGTGAGCATGGTCGTACTCCAATCGAATATATGTGCCTCCTGGCACTAAATATTAGAATGCATGTGTGCCCAGGAAGCCTGGTAAAGGGTCATGGATCCAATAATCTGCCAAATAAGTAGTGATGCAGACCCCCTACCTTAGTAGGGTCCACTGACCTCCTGGTATCTGGATCGCTCTTTTCCCTGAGAAGAAATGGCTCTTTGATTTTCCCCATAGGGAATATCTCACAGACACAAGGGTGTATCCACAGGTCCTTATGAGTTATGCCTGCGTGATCAAACACAGGGCGCTAACTCTACACACTTGATCAACAAATATGATCGGGACTTTTACCGAAAAGGAATTTCGGATTTCGCGACTTCGCGAATCCTGATGTAAGGTCCTTGACTCTTCAACATCCAAAACTCGAAATGTCAACGAAGGTTGACTCCTTCAATGTGCCTAACACATGCCAGTTGTTTCCCACTAATTTTGGCTTTTGGGGACTTGAGAGAACAACCAACAATCATTCCTCTTCCCTTATGATTCCCCAAATTCCAAAATTTCTCCTTTGGCAAGATCGATGGCCTTTCAGGATTTTCGCTGAACCTTGACCACTCATTTGACTTCCATCGCTCGTATCCTATGACTGATGCTTGGGACCCACCTTTCGGTGTTTCTCTCTTCGTGATTTTGGGAGTTGTTTTGACCATGCAACTCTACCTCTTGAGTCCTGAAACCCTGAAACCCGATTGGGGCCCAACGACTATTGTCCCTCAACCTTTCAGGAATTTTTCCTTTCACTCTTCGGGATTTCGCAAGTCGCAAAAATCCACATCAAAGAGTTTCCTTACCTTTCAAAACTTCGATTCCCGAATTCCCTAAGCCTCACCTCCCATGTGATCTATGGCTGATATCTTCCTCGATCTGACGACTCTGGATCTTTCGGGATTTCGCGAACCGGGAGTTTGAAACTCTCGATTCCAAAATCACAGCCTCCTCTACTTCTCAAGTCCTGAAATGCCGAAATGTTGAAATTGGCTCAACGATGATTACCCCCTAACCAAATCTCAGTCCATGTGTATGATTCCTGCATGACCAAAGCCCTACTCCAAAGACAAGTTGTGTTTCGTGACTTCGGGGTTTTCAACGCTAAGTGCCCCGACTCCTTGTCATTAGAATTGTTGAAATGTCGAACCTCGAAATGTCGAAATGCCAAAATTCCACTCCAAAGGGGGATCAACATCTCCTATTTCTTCTCATCCAATGACCACTACTCCTCCTAAGCTTTCGGACACTAAAAGACACTCAGTCTTAACTTCCTCATAGATCTGCGAGATCTAACAGCCTACAGGATTTCACACTTCTCCACGAAGTGTCTCCACCATTTGTTTCTTCTCTTATGTGTGGCTTCCAGAGATTAAACTATGTGCGTATTCACTCGATCCAACGATTGTCGGATATTGACGCTAGATCTGACAATCCAAATCTAATTTTTTTCGCTCTCTCCTCCTGTTGTCTGGACGTGAAACTTGACGGTCTATATCCCGTCTCTCCAGTTGATCTAACGACATCTGTGCTCCCTCTTGAGCTTGAGAACTTCCTCCCTCCCCTTGGGAGATCTTCTGAAGTTTAAAAGGCCTCAACCTTTGCTTCCTCTGTGAACTCAATTCCTTTGGATATCCTTTGCGTTCTAGGAATGCTATCCCTCCTAAGTTTTTTCGACTGTGAAACCTCAAAGGGTTTCTCGACCTTCTTCTCACTCTGTTGTTACTCGGTGCGCTAAGGCACTATCCTTCCTCTTGAGCTTCAAGACTTATAATAAGTCCACCCTCGCACACTCCTTGTGCTGTTGAGATTTCCTCAATCTCAGGTCTAGAGTGTTTCTTGAAAAGAAATGCTTCACACCCTCTTGGCGCTCCTTTGCTCAATGTACACCTTGCAGAGCCTACAGAGTGTTCAGTAACTCTGGTTTTCTTCGAACTCGATAAATATTTCTTCTTGTGCACACTTGCAATGGCTCAATGCCCGCCTGGCAGAGCTTCTACAAAATCTCCAGAGATTCTATCTCTTCTCTCTGTGCCTTCCCCTGCACAACTCATCCTCCAAGGTGTTCAACAACCTTGAGGCTCCTCCTTGAGTCTATGAATCTTTCTGGTGTGCACTCTTTGCACGTTCTTTATGACTCCGCAGAGCTCAGATGCGCACTCCTTGCGCTAGCTACAGAACTTCCAATGTTCTATTGTGCACTCCTTGCACGGCCTAAAGAACGCAGATAGAAACCGAAAAACTCACAAACAAATAGTAAAATCTATCTATAACATGTATCTACAACATACAAGTGACAATCAAATGCATAAACATACATAGACAATTCATGGGCAGGAAAAAATGCTCTTTTTATTAATCTCCAAATGTCTATACAAAATGTGTTTTTACAAAAACTAGACTACTACAAAGTCTCAGTTCTCTCCCTCGAGATCTCTCTACTTGAGAATTATCCTATTCTCCCTCTCCACTCTACTCCTCGAGAGACTCATTACAAAAGAGGGCTCTCTTGAGCTTATCCTCATCCACCGCCTCTTTTCTATCACTATCTCAGAGTGGCTCCTACTTCTATGGCTACATTACACAAAAGGAAGTCGCAAACCTGACTGATCTGGACTTAGCTGCAGGTAACCATTAAAGGAAACCTCAACCACTACCTGTACAAAGGCATGATCTGGTCTCTATTAGCCTTACAACATTAAATTCAAATTCAAATTTTGAGAAACTAGAGGGTTGGGCCTCTCCCTTTCATGAATGTGCACTGGATGTGCTGGTTGGCTGGTGCTTATGCTGAGTTGGAGAAATGCTCTTGCATCATACTCCTCAGCTGGAAAAATCATGAGCTCCTGCTCATGAGCTCCTCTTCTCCAGTGTTGAAATCCACCTGGATCCCAAACTTTCCCTTGGAGCTGTCCATCTACTCCTCTGCTTCGATGTTGCTACTGTTGTTTCCCTACTGCTCCTGCAGGCTCCCTTCTGCTTAGCTTCTCATTACTGGCAGTCTTTTCTTCTGAACTCAACATCAACCTTCTGATTTCTTCAATTACCTCGTCCAGTTGCTCCAGTGGTTGGCTCTTTGTATGCAATCTTCTCTGTCGCACTTTTGTCTTCTCAATGGGAAGATCTGCTCGATCTCCCCTGCTATATTTATCTCTCTTTGTGGCACTAAGTGGCCACTCTACTGCAGACTCCAGCTCTGCAGTCTCCTCATTGAAATGCTACTTAGCTTCTTCCTGTGGCAGCTCTGTTGCTGCCATTTCTCCTGCTAGAATACTTCCAACTTCTTCCATCTTGGCTTGTCGGATGTGAAAACCTTGCACCATCACCCTCTTCTCTAGGGCTTCCAATTCTTCATACAGATCAGAAAAATCCATGTTGTTTGCTTCCTCTTCTGTTGCAGACTCCAGTGTTGCATTCATTTCTATTTCAACTTCCAGGCTGAAAATTTTGAGCAACTCGGCTGAATGCTCTTCTTATTCTCCTTGGGAAAACATTAGTGTCTGCTCCACTTCTTCCTTTTCTTTGACAGTCTCTGTTGGTTGTCCTCCTTCTATTGCTACATCCACAACACATGCTCTTACCTCAATTGGGCTATCTGGTAGGAATACCCAAATTCCCCCAATCATCAGAATGCTCTTCTAATCCTCCTTATGGATGGTGCAAGTTTTTAACTTGTCATCATCTTCATTCACATGGTTTGTAAAACCACATGAATCTTCACTTATCAACACTCCTTGCTGACCTAAACTCACTCCTAAGTCACTAAGACTTTCAAACAGTCTCACTTCTTTTCCCCTACCCACCTGGAAATTTGGGAATTTTCTGCTACCCACTTGGCAGTCTATGAGATCCAGTGATCCCATATCATTGCCCACTTGGAAATATGAACTTTCACCACTGCGCCCTTGGTAGTATGTGAGACCTTCCATTGATCTCTTTCCATTGCCCACCTGGAAACTTGAAAGTCCACTTCTGCCCACCTGGCAATATGAATTTCCATGGTTGTCCTCCTGACAGTCTATGAGATCCTCCAATGATCTCATTGCATTGCCCACTTGGCAATTCAAAAATTCATCCCTGCCCTCCTGGCAATTTATGAGATCTGAAATTGATCCCTCTTCCTCATCACTGAGGGTTTCTCTGAATTCTGGCTCACAGATACAAACCAACTCTGTGTCACTGAGGATTTCAGCATACCTCAGCCACTTCCTCAACTCTTGTTGTTGTTTCCTAGCCATCAACTTTTGAACAAATCATTTGGCTTTCTTGTTCAGAGGCCATTCATACCTCCAGTGTACTTTTGCCTCCTGTTGCATCTTCAATGACAGTTGTTCCATTCTCACTCTTATCTCAGTAAGTTCCTTGTCAATCTTTGTTTTACTCATCTACTGGTGTTCTCCTCTTCCACCACACTCATGGCCTTCAGTAGCCATTTCCATCTTTCACCTACCCTCCTGGCAAGCATATGGATCACTCTACGTCTAAGAGCATCTCCATGTCCTCCTACAGCTCACCTGGTTGTCTATCATTTGTTGCACACCTTGCAAAAATCTTCAAAGAGCATCATTACTCTGTCTACTCCTTCACCTACTGTCTCCTTCGCCTGAAGTCTACAGACGAAAATATCAGCTCTGATACCACTTGATGCAGACCCCCTACCTCAACAAGGTACATTGACCTCCCAGTCTTTGGATCGCTCTTATTCCTGAGACGAAATGGCTCTTCGATTTTCCCCACGGGGAATATCTCACACACACAAGGGTGTATCCATAGGTCCTTATGAGTTATGCATGAGTGATCAAACACAGGGTGCTAACTCTACACACCTAATCAACAAATATGAACGGGACTTTTACCGAAAAGGAATTTTGGATTTCACGACTTTGTGAATCCTAATGTAAGTTCCTTGACTCTTCAACCTCTGAAACCCGAAATGTCAATGAAGGTTGACTCCTTCAATGCGCTGAACACATGCCACTTGTTGCCCACTAATTTCGGCTTTTCGGGACTTGAGCGAACAACCAACAATCATTCCTTTTCCCTTATGATTCCCCGAATTCTGAAATTTCTCCTTTGGCGAGATCGAGGGCCTTTCGAGATTTTTGTCGAACCTTGACCATTCCTTTGACTTTCGCCGCTCGTATCCTCTGATTGATACTTGGGACCCACCTTTTGACATTTCTCTCTTTGTGATTTCGGGAGTTATGTTGACCATGCAACTCTACCTCTTGAGTCCTGAAACCCCGAAACCCGATTGGGGCCCAACGGCTATTGTCCCTCAACCTTTCGGGAATTTTTCCTTTCGCTCTTCGGGATTTCGTGACTCGTGAAAATCCACAGTAGAGAGTTTCCTTACCTTTCGAAACTTCTATTCCCGAATTCCCAAAGCCTCACCTCCCACGTGATCTATGACTGAGATCTTCCTCAATTCGATGGCTCTGGATCTTTCGGGATTTTGTGAACCGGGAGTTTGAAACTCTCAATTCCAAAATCACAGCCTCCTCTACTTCCCGAACCCCGAAATGTTGAAATTCCAAAATGGGCTCAACGACGATTATCCCCTGACCAAATCTTAGTCCATGTGTCTGCTTCCTCCGTGACCACAACCCTACTCCAAAGACACATCGCGTTTCACGAATTCAGGGTTTTCAACACTAAGTGCCCCGACTCCTTGTCATCAGAATTGCCGAAATGTCAAAATTCCACTCCAAAGGGGGATCAACGGCTCCTGTTGCTTCTCATCCAATGATCACTACTCCTCCTGAGATTTCAGACACTAAAAGACGCTCAGTCTTAACTTCCTCACAGATCTGCAAGATCTAACAGCCTACGAGATTTCACACTTCTCCACAAAGCGTCTCCACCATCTGTTTCTTTTCTTTTGTGCGGCTTCCATAAATTAAACTCTGTGCGTCTTCGCTCGATCCAATGATTGTCAGATATTGACGCTAGATATGACGACCCAAATCTAATTTTCTACGTTCTCTCCTCCTATTGTCTGCACGTAAAACTAAACAGTCCATATCTTGTCTCTCCAGCTGATCTAACGATAGTTGTGCTCCCTCCTGAGCTTGAGAACTTCCTCCCTCCCCTTGGGAGATCTTCTGAAGTTTCAAAGGCCTCGACCTTTGCTTCCTCTATGAACTCAATTCCTTTGGATATCGCCTGCGTTCTAAGAATGCTATCCCTCCTAAGTTTTGTCAACTATCAAACCTCAAAGGGTTTCTCAACCTTCTTCTCACTCTGTTGTTACTTGGTGCGCTAAGGCACTATCCTTCCTCCTGAGCTTCGGGACTTAGAATAAGTCCACCCTCGCACACTCCTTGTGCTGCTGAGATTTCCTCAATCTCAGGTCCAGAGTATTTCTTGAAAAGAAATGATTCACGCCCTCTTGGCACTCCTTTGCTCAATGCACACCTTACAGAGCCTACAGAGTATTCAGTAACTCTGGTTGTCTTCGAACTCGACAAAGAGTTCTTCTCGTGCACACTTGCACCGGCTCAATGCCCGCCTGGCAGAGCTTCTACAAAATCTCCTGAGATTTTGTTTCTTCTCTCTGTGCCTTCCCCTACACAGCTCATCTTCCAAGGTGTTCAACAACCTTGAGGCTCCTCCTTGAGTCTATGAATCTTTCTGGTGTGCACTCCTTGCACGTTCTTTCTGACTCCACAGAGCTTAGATGTGCACTCCTTGTGATGGCTACAGAACTTCCAATGTTCTGTTGTGCACTCCTTGCATGGCCTAAAGAACGCAGATAGAAACCGACAAACTCACAAAAAGATAGTAAAATCTATCTATAACCTATATCTACAGCATACAAGTGACATTCAAATGCATAAACATACACAAACAATTCATGGGTAGGAAAAACTTCTCTTTGTATTAATCTCCAAATGTCTATACAAAATGTGTTTTTACAAAAACTAGACTACTACAGAGTCTCAGTTCTCTCCCTCGATATCTCTCTACATGAGAATTCTCCTATTCTCCCTCTCCACTCTACTCCTCGAGAGACTCATTACAAAAGAGGGCTCTCTTGAGCTTATCCTCATCCACCACCTCTATACTATCGCTATCTCAGAGCGGATCCTACTCCTATGGCTACATTACACAAAATGAAGTCGTAGACCTGACTGATCTGGACTTAGCTACAGGTAACCATTAAAGGAAACCTCAATCACTACCTGTACAAAGGCATGATCTGGTCTCTATCAGCCTTACAACATTAAATTCAAATTCAAATTTTGAGAAATGAGAGGGTTGGGCCTCTCCCTTTCATGAATGCGTGTTGGATGTGTTGGCTGGCTGGCGCTTATGCTGAGTTGGAGCGATGCTCCTGCATCAAGTAGTAGGATCACCCTTGGTGTCAAACTGGTGATCTTGTGAATGGTAACTTGAAAACCTACCTTCTCAGTGTCGGCCTCATAGTACATCCTGATGTAGTCTTCAATGTTGAAAGGCCCAGGGGGAAATGTATGCAGATTGACTGGTTCCCCTCTCCTTGAGAGGCCAGTCAAGAAGTAAATATCCTCAATCATTGGAGTCAACGATTGTCCCTCTATCATGAAGGCCTCTGCATATGGATTTCGGTAGTTGACCAGGGCATTCAGTAGCCTGGGTTGTGCCCTCATAAATGGACACCGAAAGAACTTCCATAGCCCACATTGTTTCAATGCGGCAATGGCAATAGGGTCCTCATCAACTAATACATTGATGTCCTTGTGTTCCCTCTCCCTCTAATGGACGTACATCTTGTTCCATGGCAGTTCAAAAGGGAGTTAGATCTTGCACTTTAATTTTTTCAATCCTTTTGAGGGTGTACGCAGGTTGTTTTGGCCACAGTCGTGTATGTACACTAGCATACTATTTTATGCCTGTGTACATACGCGGGTTGTCCTTGGGCAGCCCACGTACACGTAGGGCCGCCCTTTTTGGGAGATCTTGCCCCCTCAAAAACTAAAAGAAATGCATAAGAAATGAATTGAAATGCAGGAGGGATACATTTGTACTTACTTGGTCCAAGCGGAAGTTCGTTTCATCCACTGAAGCTCTTGGAATCAAATTCTTTAGCAAAGGGGTATTTTTTACCTTTTGGTTAATTTTCAAATTGCAATGGTGAAAATGAGTTGTCATATTCTATTGATAGACTTTTTTGGCCCTTTTTCCCACTTTTTTGACCCCCTTTGTCATTTTTTCTGGCTTGCAAATCATTTAATTTTGTTTTTGAGTTTCTTATTGGATTTTACAATTCATTTTTCCTTTTGGTTTGGTAACTTTTGGGGAGGTGGGTTACTTTAAAAATCCTTTGGTAAAAGTCATTTTTTCCAACTTTTTACATATAAGTTAGGTTTTCACCTCCACTTTATGCATCTCGTTGTCTTTTCCTCTTTGGCATAGGATCGATCCCACTGAAGTGAGACACAGATCCTTCATTGTTGCTTTAGAAGTGTCATGATTAGGTGGTAGAGCCTACCTTTACATGGATGCCCTAGACAGATCCTTGTTGCATTTTGGCGTCCATGCTGTCTATAATGACTTTAGGCTCGGGAGTCCTTGTTAGTCATGTCATGATTATGAGTTTGAGCCTCATTTTTTCTGATGCACCATCATTCTTTGCCTCACCCTCAGGACTCCCAAATTGAGCACGCTTTGTTGTCTTTCAAGCTCTCTTTGAAATCCGAAAGCAACATCCGACGAGACTACATTTATGCTTTTCAATCTTGTCTTGATTAAATGAGAAAACTAACCTCTTGGAGTTTTCTTTAAGCCATTTTCAAACTCTCTAAACACGAAAAGATTTTCAAGCGATCTTATTTCCCTTCACGCTCGCCAAATTCAAAATTGAAGGCACATTTGTCTGGCGGTAGTTTACCCCTTTTTCAGTTCAGATGGTCAATTGTACGAATAAAGGTATACTCTAGGAACTTCGGTTCTCTAGAAGAGTATTCTAAAGTATAAGTTTAATCATTTTTTGGGCCTGAGGGACTAAATTTATGAAAAAGGAACATTCTCTTTGGTTTTGGTTTATCACCTTTGTCGGGCCTTAGAGATTACTTACAAAAAAGGAACCCCCACAGAGTCCATAGATAAGCTCTTTTCAAACTCCCTAAAATTGAAAAGATTGTCGAGTGACCTTGTTCCTTCACACTCGTTAAAATTGGTCCAGAAGAACATCTACTGCCATGAGTTTACCCCTTTTCTGGCCTGTAGATTATAGAGGAAAAAGGTACGCCTTGGAAGATTCGTCTCACCGGAAGAGTTCTCCTCAGTAACTTTTATACTTTTTCGAGCTAAGGGGACTAAATTCAGAAAAAGGTTGTGATTCCATAGTTAAGCTCTTTTCAGAATCCTTAAAATTGAAAAGAGTTTTGAGTGATCTTGTCTTTGTCACACTCATTAAAATGGTTTTTAATAGACGTATTTTCGGTGCCATTTTACATCTTTTTCGAACCGACTAAACTATCTCCGAAAAAGGTACTCCTTGGAGTCTTCTCTTACGTTTTTTTCAAATTCTCTAAAAGTGAAAAAACTGCTGAGCTTACCTTCTCTGGGATCATTAAAAATCACACTGAAGGGGGTTTCATCGTGTCTTTATAATCGTATTTGCATCATTGTGTCTTTGGCCTAATTCCGGCTCCATGTTGCTCTCAAATGAACCTTTGAAGCATGCCTTATATGCAAGCCTTGTATCACTTTCCCTCTGCGACCCGACACCTTGACCCATGGAGGAATTTTCCCCAAGTGTCCTTCTCCTGCACATGTCTCCTTGCTATGATCATTAGTGTGCTCCTTGCACTTGGAACTAGTATGCTTTCTTGTGACACTCATTCCTCCTTTGTAACATAGCATTCTTTTATTCTTTTTCAAGCTCTTTAAAAAATTGAAAAAGACAAAAAAAAATCAAAAAAACAAAAAAGAGGGGATGGGAAATATGTATTATTTTTTGGCAGCACAATGAGTCGCCCTTGGACAAATCACATCCTTTTTTCATTCTTCAATCTTTAGGATCTAATATGACCTTAGGAAGTTGTTCTCTCTACATAGAGTTATGTCCTCCTCCATTTGGTTACTCTTCCAAACACATGGAGAGTTTGCTTTGTCTCCTGCATCGCAAACTTATGCCAATGTCATGTTGCCTGAGTCTAATCATCTTTCGTGATTTTGTCGAAGGGAAGTTTCACCTAACCTGAGTCTTCTTTTCTGTAGTTTTTCTCTTGACCTCATGAGTTGGCCATCCCGAAATTACAGTCAAACCCTGATTCAAAATCAATGGAGTTCTATGCCTGATCATCGAGATCCTCTTGTCTTTTCCCGACGAGTCGTCGAAGACCTCTGAGTAGCGAAGTCATACACTCACATTGTACTCCTACCCAATTTTTGAAGATCTTGAAGTTGTTTCTCAAGCTATGAATTCCTCATCTCCATCCATTGGGTGTTGTTGGCTTCTTGAAGATGGATACTATACTTGTATATCTTTGATTTTGAGTTGTATATCCACTGTGTATTGCTCACAGATACACTTTATATAGTTATATGACATGGATCTGCAGTGTTTTTTATTATAATCCATGATTTATTTTTGATCCCGAGCATGGGTATGCCCACCTTGGAGAGACAATTGTTATTTTACATATGGCACCTCCCAAACTCTGGTCCCAAGCTCACTCGTTTTCGTACATTAGTGAAGATCTTGTAATATATTCCGGCCATCAGATACTCTTCTAACCTCACACATTAGGGGGAATCTATTATAACCCTAAATTTCTCTACACATGCATACATGGCCTTTGGCCCTCTTACTTGCATTTTTTTCCAAAGCACTGTTGAGTTTCTCTTCTTAAAAACCAATTTTTTTGAATATGTACGCACCCTGCACCATTACTTCCTACGTACATATGCTTGTTTCACCACTACATCTCGCGTGCATATGCATGTTGCACCATTACAGCCCGCGTATACTTGGAAAAGTTGCAAGGAATTCATTGAGATTACGGGCTATTGGGTAGTTTCCTAACTAATCCACCTGCAATAGCCCGTCACCCAACTGAATAACCATCCTTTTGTCATATAAAAGGAGTTGTTGGGGTATCATTTCACATCTAAGCATAAGAACAGTGAAACTCTACCTGATTTCACTTCCCCTCCTTGCCCAAGTTATTGTAGTCCTTTTGTGAGAATTTCCTCAACATTCCATCATTAGCCCTTTCTCCCTCCATTTAACCCATTCACTTCCCAAGAAGAGATCAGAAGGTTGAGAGGAGAAGCTTATACAAAGGTGCACTTGGAGCTTGGTAAAGAGGAGCCCAGACCAGGTTCACGGAATGGTAGTAGACTTTGATTGTAAAGGTATAATCATTGAGTTATTAATAAAAGAATTACTTTTCCTGCCCCAAATCATGGTGTACTGAATGCTTTTATTGGTTTATGTTTTTACATTCTAACATCTAACCCAAACTTGTATATTGAATTACATGCTTTTAGTTTTATGTTTGTCAATCTTTGGATGCAGGTCATCCCTAGGAGGAGTTGTGCAGTCAGAAAAACTTCCAAGAATGAGGAGGTCATCACAAGACGTGGAGTAGAGGTATAGTTACCCGATCTTCCTCATCTTTTATTTTCTTGTATTGGTTTTGGTATGTTTGGGGTAGTTTAGAGAAGTAATTGACTTTTAGATGTTTAATTGATCTGCCTACATTCTGAACCCTGGTGTAGTCATAGGGGGGTTTTCCCGCTAGAAAAGACGTTCTCAAAACTTATGTGTTGGAGTTCTACTCTCCCTTGGCCAGTGACCTTAACTGGGGTATCATATCCCATGAGGATGGGAGGACCTGTGCATGCCAAAATAGAATACAAAACATTTTTTCTTTTTTCCATGAGATGGGATGTGATCGAATCTAAGATTTATGCATTAGGAGAAGAGTCAATGGAAATCAATGCATGAGATTTACCTTGTTTTGTTGGTGTTTTATCTTTTGACTTCTTCTTGGAATTTTTAGGAATCTGATCCACAAGGTTGTTCTTATAAAGAATATGTGCCATTAAATCAATGTGTTTCTTCATGCATGTCGATTCGGTATGATAGTCGTGGTTGCAGTAACCACATTTTTTTTGGGTCTGTGTTATATTCTTTGCACGAAACATGTCGCATTTTGCCTCATTTTTTGTGTTGCCTTGATTTTTGTGTCCATTGTTGGGTTATTTTTTCAACACGTGGTTTTTGCTGATGGTTTTCTATTTCCAGTTAAGGAATTAGGGTTGTTGAATAATCCAGGTCATTGGGTTAGGGTTTTGGATGTCGCTGGCTCCTATATGTATATTATGTTGTAAACAATGTGTCACCATGAATGAATATAGAATATGTTGGTTTTCTTGGTTTGGGTTTCCAGTGGAAAAATATATGTGTAATGTGTGTATTTTCCATTGTATCTTTTTTGTTCTTTTATTGAAAATATATTTGCAGTAAAATATTGTACAAGGTTAAAATATACATTTGGTATCAGAAATTTGTTGGCTTCAGGGGAACGCCTTTTGTGGTCAAGGGTTTGGCTCCGGACTGTTATAATCCTTGTTATAGTGAGAGATCTGTGGTATTCATTTTTCAGGTGAAAAGAAATGGCGAGCAGTTCGAAAATGGAGATCGAGAAGTTTAATGGGCAAAGTTTTGAGTTGTGGAAGCTCAAGATGGAAGATCTGTTGGTGGAAAGAGATCATTGGATCACGATGGATCCAGGTACTGCACCTACAGGAACTTCAGCAGATGAATGGAAAAATTTGGATTGGAAGGTGAAGAGCACAATCCGACTATGTCTCTTAGATTCAATATTATTGAATGTGTTAGAGGAAGCAACAACCAACGATTTATGGGATAAGTTGGGGAAGTTGTATCAATATAAGTCCCTAGTAAATAAACTATTCCAGAGAAAGAAGTTGTATAACCTGAGGATGAGAGATGGAGACTCGGTGGTAGAGAATTTGAATGCCTTCAATACTGTGGTAAGTCAGTTAGTATCTGTTGAGATTAAAATTTCAGATGAAGATAAGTGTATCAGTTTACTTTTCTCTTTACCAGACTCATGGGATAGTCTGGCTGTGGCCGTAGGTAGTAATAAAATTGCCTTGAAGTTTCATGAAGTGGTTTAATCCTTGTTGTTAGAGGCTATGAGACAGAAGAACATGGGATCACAGAGCACAGATGCATTATTTGTAAGAGGATGCTCCCAGGAAAGAAATAGATCTAAGTCACCAAGTGGGAGATCTAAATCTAAGGGAAGATCTAAGTCTCCCAAAAATTTTGTAAAGGTATGTTGGAGCTACAAGAAGCAGTGTAGATCCAAAGTTGAGAAAAATAAGGGATCTGAAGAATATCCTTCTACAGAAGAAAAGAACTCCAAGGAAGAAGGAGGGGATGTGTACTTGGCTTCCAACACACATGCAGATCATGAGGCATGGTTCATTGACTCAGGTGCATCCTTTCATATGACTCTCCACAGCGACTGGATTTGTGAATATGAAAAGTATGATGGAGGTAATGTTTTCCTAGGTGATGATTCGACAACTAGAATCATAGGACGATGAAAAATCAAGTTGATGCCCATAGATGGAAGGATTAGAACACTACCTGGTGTTCGACATATCTCAGGTTTGGCCATAAATTTTATTTTTGTAATCAAAATGGACGATGCAGGGGTAAAAACAATATTTGAAAAGGAAACATGTAGGATGGCTCAAGGAGCAATGGTATTGTTGAAGGGAGTTCAGTTTGGAACTCTGTATGCATTGCAAGGAAGCACTATTAGTGATGGGTGTAATAGTTCCAATGTTCCTGATATTGGAGTTGAAGAAGAATGGAACTCCTACAATATTTGGAGAAAAGGTTATGTTGTGGCATCAAATATTAGGCCATATCAGAGAGAAGGGTCTTCAACTACTACATGATAAAGGTATGGTTGAAGGTATGTCTAACTACTTTCTGAATTTTTATTTCTATGAACATTGTGTATATGGGAAGAAAAATAGGGTAAGATTCCCCTTTGGTGCAACGAGGGCAGAAGGAATTTTACAGCTAGTTCACAGTGATGTGTTTGGACCTGTGTCGGTTCCCTCTTTGGGAAAATATATGTACTATGTCTCATTTATAGATGACCTCTCAAGGGATACTTGGATATATTTCCTCAGGAAGAAATATGAAGTCTTTGACAGGTTTAAATACTTTAAGGCTCTTGTTGAGAATCAAAAAGATAAAATAATTAAGGTGTTGAGGATAGATAATGGAAAAGAGTTATGCGAGAATGAATTTAAAGAATTATGTGAGAAGTGTGGTATAGAAAGGAAAAATACTACTCCATATAAACCTCAGTAGAATGGAGTTGCAGAAAGGATGAACAGGACGTTGATGGAAAAAGCAAGGTGCATTCTCTGTAGTGTCGGGTTCGGGAAATAATTTAGGGCAGAGGCAGTGGGTATTGCATGTTACCTGGTCAACATATCACCCTCATCATCATTGGATGACAAGACTCCAAAAGAGATATGGACTTGTAAGAAACCTTCTCTCACACATCTCAAGGTATTTGGCTATGAGGCCTATGTTCATGTTCCAAAGGAAAACATGAGTAAGCTAGATAAGAAGGCTTAAAAGTGTATATTTATTGGGTATAAAGATGGTCTCAAAGGTTATAATCTTTGGAACCCAAAAACTAAGAACATTGTGTATAGTCGAGATGTGGTATTTAAAGAAATGAAGGATGTTGTTAAATAAGAAGTCCTACCTAGTAAGGAAGAACCAGAGAAAATAGAGTTTGATTTAAAGGATGATGAATCAGACTCTACAGAAGAATGAGAAATAGAAGAAGAAGATCCTCATACTCCAGTATTGAGGATATTGGTTCGAGAAAGAAGCCTACCAGAAAGGTATACTCCATCAAATTTTCGGTCAAATTCTTCTTTGTCTATTACTGATGATGATCCTAGAACTTTTAGGGAGGCAGTGGATTGAGAGGATGGAAAGCTCTGGAAAAAGGCCATGGATGAAGAAATGGCATCCTTGGATAAGAATGAGGCTTGGGATCTAGTGGAGTTTTCAACTGGAAGAAATCCCATTAGTAGCAAATGGGTATTTAAAAAGAATTTGAATGCAAAAGGAATAGTAGAGAAATGCAAAGCTTGGTTAGTAGCAAAGGGTTATTCCCAAGTTGAGGGAATTGATTTTGGTGAGGTGAGATCGGAAGA
>CBVK0100670372.1:0-16170 GCA_900067695.1 Picea abies | reverse complement strand
GCATCCAGAGTTACTCAAGCGTTGCGGACAACACTTGTCTCAAGGGGAGGGGCATGTTAACCCCTAATATTGTCTCATTACCCCTTAATTAGGGCATATTATATTAGTAATGTTATTTTATTTATGTCAGCTTTAGGCCATTAGTTGTAATTATACCTCCTAGTCTCCTATGAACATTTAAGTGGGGTAAAAGGAGGTTGCCCCCTTGAAGAGGCTTATTCTCTGAAATTATCTCTTTTTCAAGGCATTGAGTACTTTTTCTGAGGTTTTTCTATGCTATATTGATATTTGGTTCTTAACAAAATCTCCTCAAAAAATTTCATTCCAACATTATTTCACAACTCCATTCCATTCACTCCACTGAGACACTCTGTGTGCCTCCTGACCTCCAATCCATCCTCTCCAAACATCAAGTAGTTTTTTCCACTCCCCAAGGACTTCATCCTTCCCGTGGTGTTCATGATCATTCCATTCCCGTCATCCTCAACAAACTTCCTCCCAATGTTCATCCCTATCGTCATCCCTTTGCCCCAAAAAATTAAATTGAGAAAATTGTTCAAGAATTTCTCACCGCAAGAGTTATTTGTCCTAGTACTAGCCCTTATTCTTGTCTTGTGGTCATAGTAATTGAGAAAGAAGGCTCTTGGAGCATGTTTCTTGAATTTCGTACCCTCATCAAACTCACCATCAAAGACAGATTTCACATTTGTTTCATTGATGATATCTTGGATGAATTAAGTGGTGCCCATATATTTACTAAACTTGATCTTTGTTCTAGCTACCACTAGATACATATGAAAGAGTAAGACATTCCTAAGACTGCATTTCAAACTCATGAGGGACACTATGAGTTCTTGGTCATGCCCTTTGGCTTTTGTAATTCTCCCTCCAGTTTCCAAAGCCTCATGAATCGTTTCTTCCTTCCTTTTCTCCATCATTTTGTCTTAGTTTTATTTGATGATATTCTCATCTATAGAAAAACCTAGACAACCCATATTGCTCATGTGGATCAAGTTATTCATCTACTCTCTCAGCACCAACATTTCCTTAAACAATCTAAATGTTCTTTTGGAGCCTCGGAAGTCAAGTACTTGGGTCATATTTTTGGAAAGGAAGGTGTCAGGGTGGATCCTAAGAAGATTGAAGCTATGCAAGATTGGCCTTGCCCCAAGACTCTCAAAATATTGCATGGTTTTATGGGTTTAACATGATATTATCACAAGTTTGTTAAGGATTATGGAAATATTGTGGCACCTTTCACTACTCTACTTAAAAATAATTATTTCACTTGGACTCCCGCAACTGATCAGGCCTTTCAAGCCTTGAAGGAGGCTATGTCCACCACTCATGTTTTGGCCCTTCCTGACTTCACAAAGACCTTTTTCCTATAATTTGATGCTTCAAGGAGAGGAATTGGAGTATTCCTTATGCAATATGGCCAACCTTTTTCCTTTCCCAACAAACAAATTTCATAGAGACATTTGGGCCAATCCATAAATGAAAAGGATGTAAATGTGTTGAAACTGCAGAGAATAGATCTAGATACAAATTGACATACACAGTTGCAGAGAAAATATGAGAAAAGATAAGAAGGAGAGAAAGAATGGAAGAATTCTCATTAACCAAATGAATGAATTATAATTTATACATGATATACTATGTATAAATAAACTAATGCGTACTAGAGGAGAATCCAATGAACCATAGTGGTGGGATAGAGAGATGTGGACACACACCAAGAGTTACGGGAGTAAACTGCCACCAAGTCTAGTCTCTCAAGCAGTTACGGAGTTAAATTCCATCTAGTCTGAGTTAACTAGTCTCTCAGTGTTGAGTTAACTCACTAAAACAGAGTGAAATGAGGAGGAGATCAAGGAATCATGAGTAATGTGCTAGTTTGGTGATGATCCCAAGGAAAATGTGCATTATATCATGATGATCCCAATGTTGCATGGTGATAATCCCACTATAGCATCTAGACTCCACTCAACTAATCAAACTAAAGAGAATATTATCCTAGAGGAATATTCTCCCTAAAATTTAGGAGACTGGATAATGACTAATAAACATAGGGAAACCTTAGGAAAAATAAATCATAGGTGCATGTGAAGTACTCCAACACCCACCCTAAACATCACTATGGTGAAAATAAATAATGGGTCCCAACAACGAGACCATGTTAGGTGCCCAAATACAAAAGATGCATTGAAATAAAACAAGGAAAGAGGGAAAACCTCATCGGAAACCACCCCCCCCCCCTCAAAGTACAATGTATGAAAAAATAAGAAATGATAGTTGCTAGGAAACTGTCTCCTTCACTCGAAGACAACTGTGTAGAGAATGGAAATTATGCTCAATGAAGGTCTTGGTGAAGATGTTTGTAGTCTGTTCTACTAAAGGATAGAACTTCAAGTCGATGATCCCCTCATGTACTAAGTCCCAATTGTAGTGTATGTCAATCTCGAAGTGCTTCATCCATTGCCTCTGAACTAGATCTCTGCAGAACTTCAGAGTGCTCTAGTTGTCACACCAGATGACGATCGTCCGATGAAACTGAATTCCCAACTCATTGAGAAAATGTTGTAGCCAAGTAGCCTGAATGGTTATGTTAACTACCCCTTTGTACTCTACCTAGGCTGAAGATAGAGCAATAGCATCCTTCTTCTTGCTCGACCAACAAATAGAATCGAAACCAATACTAAGTGAGTAACCAATTATGGACTTGCGATTAATGTTATTGCCATCCCAGTCAGAATCAGTGAACCTGATGAGGTCCAATGTAGAGTCTGTTGCATAGTGAATACCAAAGGTGATGGTCCCTTGTACGTATCAAAGTATATGCTTTGCAGCCTTCCAATGTAGCTCATGTGGCTCCTGCATGAACCTGGAGACTACTCCAACTGCATAGGAGAGGTATGGTCTGGAGTGTGTGAGATACAACAAGCTCCCAACTAGCTATTTGTAGAGTGTGTTGTCAACTAGTGGAGTGTCCCCACCATCCTCAAGTATGACTCCTGATAGGAAAGGAGTCGGGGAAGACTTGCAGTATGTCATGTGAAATCTCTCAAGGATATCTCATGCATACTTGGCCTAAGACATTTTGATGCCTGATGCATACTGATTGATCTCAAGCCCAAGGAAGAAATGTAGTGAACCATGTTCATCATCAATAACATGTCATGTAGAATCCTCTTGACTACAACAATCATTGAAGTCGAGAAACTGGTGATCAACAAATCATCAACATATAGAACTAGGAGTAGAAGTGAATCAACTATCCTAAGCATGTAAACATTCGAGCATGACTTAAAAAATTCAAAGTCCTGTGGTAGTAGGTAGGAGTCCATCTTGGATTAACATGCCCTCGGAGCCTGCTTGAGGCCACAAAGAGACTTATTTATTCAACAGACTAAAGATGAATCCTACATAAATCCTTGGGGCTTCTCCATATAGATCTCCTTAGCAAGATCACCATGAAGAAATGCATTCTTCACTTCCATATGATGGACTCCCCATTCCTTGGTTTCTGCAATGTAAAGTTCCAAACATATGGAATCAATCTTCACTACTGGAGCAAAGGTCTCATCATATTCAATGCCATGCACCCGCTAAAAGACTTTGGAAACTAGCATGGCTTTGTATCTAGTCCATCCATTCTGCTCTTGGTCGTTTAGACCCATATTCACCGGAAAAGTTTCCTTCCTGAAGGAAGGGGAACTAGATCCCAAGTCTGGTTCTCTAGGAGGGATTTGTACTCCTATTGCATGGTGGATTCCCAAAAGGTATTTCCAGCAGCCTCGCCATAAGACTATGGATCTAAAGACTGAACCAAGAAAATATACCTGGGTGACATCGGTTCAGTGGAAGTGAGTGCAAGAGGAGGATCCTCTAAATCAGATCAATTCCTCCTAGTATCAGATGGATCCCCAACAAGATCCCCTACATCTTGAAGAGTAGTCTTGGCCCACTTGGGCCTCTTCTCTAGATTTTCTTATTCATATGGATGCACTGACTTTGTATGTGATTGTAATGACTTTGTATTTGGATCATCTGAATCCTATGAATCAAAACTCTAATATGAAGAATATTTAACATGTGTAAGCTCATCATCTCTGAAAGTTGGAAAAACAAAAGTGTCTTCATGCAGCTGTTGAGGTACATGCGAGACACTTTCCTTGAATTGGACACTTAACTCAACGATGATATGGTCTGAGGAAATATCAACAAGTCCACTTCAATATTCTGCAGTTGCCCAACATGATAGATACAATACCGATTTTTCATCAGCAACTAGATGTGAGAATAGATGAGCTTGGGATAACCCATGTTTCCCACATCTTCTTCATTAATATGTTGACGTGAGACCCCAGATCTAGTATAACATCACTAATGTTGTAGCCATCAATGTGAGAATTTATTCTAAATTCCATTCTAGATCTTCACTTCCGTTTCTGAATCTGAATAGTATTTATTTGCAGATGGTTACCAACAATCAATTCCTCAATTCTACCTTCAATTTGGATAGTCCCCTTAAGCATGTTCCATAACTCTTTGGTGAGTTTTTCATCATCCATAGTATCAGAAAGTAAGAGGAAACACAATTAAATAGTATGGTGTGGTCTCACTAGAGGATGTTTCTGTTCCACACAAATTTCTGTGAGTTTAGGTTGAGGATCATAGCTTGAGTGTACAAGTATCGATATTGCAGAATTAGAAATCCATCAGAGTATCTCAACAACATCCTTAAAGAATTTTTTTTGCACAGGGGGGTCATATGTAACATCATCTAGTACCGCCTTGTGAATCTTTATTTGAGTTGACTTGTCAACGTCAACACTTGTCCTTGTTCCTCCTCTAGTAATAATATTAATATTGGGTTCCTTTTCTTTAATGATAGGTTAGGGTTCTGAATTTACCAAATTGGCGCCTCACTTCTTTGCGCGATCCTGCCACTTCAAAATAAACTTGGGGAAATACCTGGTGGATGATCTGGAATATATTTGCAGAACGAAATGAATATAGATTATTATCAAAATATCCTTAACACAGAATAACAAATATGCAGTAAAATCAGTTTCTATTCAATAAGAAAATAAGTTGAAACTATAAAATGCAGCAAAAACAAGCTTGTTGGAATGTCGGTGGCTTATCTCTAAGAAGAGATGTGATGGTTACGCTGATTCACAAGAAGATGATTACAATGAGGATCAAAAGGATTTTTTACAATAAACGAGAATTTCAAAAACCGTAGACATCCAAAAAACCTAACCCTAGGAGATGAAGCGCCAAATATCATGTGGGCTTCGTTTGGGTAAGTTACTACATCAACTTCCCTGAGTCGTAACTTTTGCATACGATCTATGTTTTAGGCGCATGATATCCCATTGGAAAGGTATATCCAAGGAATACACATTTTTTTTCTATCTATCAAAAGCCATTCTCATTATTGTGAGCCCTAAAAATCATTGTTTAGGACCTCAAAATGGCCCTGAAAGTCAGGGACCCGAAAACTAGGGAAAAAACTTCCAAACTGGAAAACTACCAAAATGAGCCAGTTGGAATAGGTGGGAGGACACTGAAATCCATATGGATCAATGGCATGGGTGTTTTTTCTACAATGGGCACACCAATGTCATGTCGAAAGAGGAGAATCTCTAGCAAGATGTCCCTGCTCATCACAATTATAACACTGTGTTGGCCCTCTTCTGGAAATTCATCCACCTATGAACCCTCCACCACCTCTATGTCCTCCTCTAAATCTTTGAATATTTTCATCAACCTTGAATGAATACCGATCTATTCTATCTGCGAGAGCATCCAGAGCACAACATCATTTGGTGGTGTGAGTAGGGGACCCACATAACTCATAATAGACTATGTTCGGGACAATTTTGTACTTTTGTAGGATTGGGAAATGACAAGGGGGATGCCCATGGCTTCTAAAAATTTCATAGTAGTCATTATTATGATTACCTTGATAGTTTGGGAAGGCGTGGTACTGTACTGTGCCATGGAATGGTGTAGAATTTGTGACTTGTGCAACTCCCTCGGATGGTCCTACTAGTGGGGGCATAATTAGTTGTGGAGGCGGTCCTACACCCCTTAGTATGGAACATTCAGTCATTGTATGACCTTCAGTGTAGCAACCAGTACATTAAACTTGAGGGTGGGATACTCTAGGAATGGTCAATTCTTGAATCTTATCAGTCAAGGAATAAATTTGGCCTTTCATTTGCATAATATTATAGTCATCAGGTGGTCTTATTACCCGCAAGCTGTCAGTATATCCTGCCATCACCTCAATATTCATAGCCTATTCTAGGGATTCTCCCAAGATATTTATCTACTGCTGCGTTAAGGGAATCCAAGTTAACGGTAAAATTCCCTGAATGAACCATTCCCACTAGTGGTGTTCATGAATAGGATTGGCCAATTTCCCTATCACATATATGAATCTTTGGTTATACTCTTGTTGTTTAATCTTCCACAACTAAGAGAAGGAATGTTGTTCTGAATGGGGTAAATGAAATTCATCTATGATCCGTTGTTTGACTTGAGCAAGGGTGGAGGCATGTCCTTGTAGATTCCCCAGTTCAATGGATTTCTTATACCATTTCAAAGCACGACCACTAAAGGTGGTATAAAACTTAACTAATTTATTAGCATCTAAAGTCCCAGAGATCGCCAAATGGCCTCACAAAGGAACCAATGTTGTTCCACATCCTCATCCCCTTTTCTCCAAAATTATTGGTATCGTGTGAGGGATTCGATGTGTTTTTGTGCCATGGGAGGATTTGGGAACCTTATCAAGATAAATACTAAAGGTTTTGGTTGCATTAAAACTAAATAACTTGCTAGTATACTCTTGTTTCTACCACTCAAACTTGTTTGACTAGAATGAGGAGAAATAATAGAAATTATGGGTGAGTTTGTTGTAGAATTTACCAAATTGGAGGATTGCATTAAGGGAACAAGCAATCCAAGACTGGTTCTTGTGTCTTAGAGACACAATTATTTAACCTGGTGGGTTTCAATAGGAGGGAATATTGTATCAAGTCTTATATCATACTTCACATCTACGGGCGCTGCAAGAGTTGATTCTCCTGCAACTTCTTCAGAGGTTGCAGCCAAGTCTTGTCTCTTAGTAGTGACTCTAATATTGATTATTTCTTTTGAATTTTCTCCCTCTCATCTACTCTCTCCAAAACTCTCATATTTCTCTCCAAACTTGTCCTTCAACCATTGGCTAGCCAACCTTCCACATAATTGTAACTCTTTCAACTTATCTAACTCTCTTTTATGACTCTTCTCTAGGATGATCTCCTTGTAAAACTGATCATTCCTCTTCATCAACTTTTTCATTTATTCTTACCACTTATTTTCAATCACCACAACCTTTTTACTTAGCACTCTTCTCACGAAGACACCCCATATCTCAAGAAATTTTGTATCCTAACTCGTGGATCCTCACCTGAATCACCTGCCCCTCTTGCATGAAGGTTTTACTCTACCATTTCAACCAAAGGAACTGATAGCATTCCTTCTTCCACCAACAAGATCTTCATCCACAATAGAATTTCTCTCGGTAATCTTCCTCAGGCTCCCTCGTTAAATATTGCTTCTTCCATTGAGAATGATTGGTGATTTTTTGTGGAAAATTCAATGATGTATCCTTCCAAGGTAGTTTGGTCCCAAAATTCCACAGCTGGACAAATCTGGTAATCCAACTTGTGAAGAGTATACAACCACTCAATAGTCGAATTGAATCTTTTCTTGACACGATCTTTAAATTCTGGCGCTTCTTGCAATCAGTCGACCCATAGGTAGACCTCTAAGAATCAGATCCAAAATATTTTGTATTGATCGACAGATGATTCAGAATAAAATATTGTGTGCTTCACAGTACTCATACCTTTCTCTCATAACTCAATTTCTTGAAATATGAACTCGTCACACCTTCTTTCCCACCAGTTTTCAATATCATACTTGGAGATGTGATGTTGCATCCTCTGAAATCATGCTCAGAAGCTAAGGTCCCCGCAATGGAACCATTTGTTGGCTTGAAATTGGATACTAGGGTTCTCGAAGGTTACCAACAAAATTACTGCTATAGTCTAGTAGCATGGGCATATTCAACCTTCCACAAGGGAAGGAGGTCTCACCAGAAGTGCTGTCGAGAATTTTCTGTAATAAGGCAAGTTTAAAAGTACAAACCATCAATTCAAGTGCATTAAAATACATTTCCATACTCAAAGGTATAGATATCATAAAGTTGGAAGGCTTAGACCAGTAAAAGAATTGAATAGTCCATTTTGTGCAACATTAAAGTAACCACATACATCAAGACGCTTGTTTAAATAGTAACACAACTAGCAATTACACAAAATAGAAATATTTCACAGGAAATAAACCATATATTCTTTTCTTCTTGATTTCATTGTTGATCTTTTTTTATTATGTTTCCTTCTAGCATGTACTGGAAGGTTACATCTCTTTCCATTTCTTTTCCTAGTTGACTCATGACTATTTTTCATGTTGGCACATGGGTGCATAGATTTTCACCACTTGGATCCACTTTTGTTGTGCTATATTGTTCCACAAAACCTTTATACTTCTGCAAAACATGGTGGTATTCAAAATTAAGGGCCCAACATTTCTAGGCATCCTCTAATAATCATTATCTTCTCAGGATCCACTAATATCCATTCTACTGAAATGATATGCCCCGAGTAGTGGATATTCTTTTGATAAAAGATGCACTTACTTAGCTTAGCATGCAATTTATTCTTTCTTAAAACTTTCAACACCATTCCCAAAATGTTTCTCATGTTACTCTTCTAACTTATAGTAGATGAGTATATCATCTAGGAACATAATAACAAACTTGGCCAGGTACTCCCTGAACACTCCATTCATCAGGAACATGAAAATTGTTGGCGCATTTGATAGCCCAAATGGAACTACCATGAATTCATAATCCCCATATGTTTTCCCAAATTCCATCTTTTTGATGTCTTATTACTTTATCCTCACTTGATTATAACGTGATATCAAGTCAATCTTGAAAAAGATTCTTGCACCTTTCAACTTCTCAAATAAGTCATCAATCCCTAGAAAGGGATATTTGTTTTTTATCATGACCTTATTCAGTTGTATGAAATCAATACATAGCCTTAAGGTTCCATATTTATTCAAAAAAAAAAGAACTAGGGATCCCTAAGGTGACACACTCGGGTGTATATACCCCTTCTTCAACAATTATTCAAGTTGCATCTACAACTCTTTCAACTCTAGTGTACCCATTTTGTATGGTGTCTTGGACACTGGGGAAGTTCCTGGCATCAAATCAATATATAAATCCATGTCTCTCTTTGGTGGAAGTCCTGAGATTTCTCTAAAAACATCTTCAAAATCCCTAAGGAACGGAAGGTCTCCAATGCTTTCCACTTTATCTCTAGTTGTCTCTTCCATATGGGATGCAAAAAATTGACATCCCTTCCTGAAACTCTTCTTCAAATGTATAGATGATTTTTTTGTAAAAAATACAACTCTTGGAATGACTTGAATCTTTCCTTTTTGTCCATCCTCATCAAGACAAGTTATTGTCTTGTTGTAAGAGTATAGGAAAACATGGTGTTTTTCCAACCAGTCCATTCAAATTAGACAATCATATGAACCCAATGGTATGGTGTTCACATATACCTTTGTGCTTATTCCATTCATGTCTATTTGACAATATTTAACTAGCTCATTGATTTTCCTCTTAGCTCATGTGTCTAATTGAATTCGCCATTGTTTCTTATGTTTACTCCTTTGCAAGTGAAATATTTCAACAATGTTAGAGTTTATGTAACTATTTCTAGCTCCAAAATCAATTAAAATTTCTATGTGATGGTTATCAATCTTACCTTCCACTTCAATCACGGGGGATTGATATTTTGCTTACTTTTTTTCCAAGGTTTCATAAATCCTTGGCATGTTTCATCCTATGTCTTCCACTATTTTATCCTCCTTAATGTTTTGGACAATATTCATTCTTTCTCTTTTGTGAGGGAAGTCCCTATATAACTGATTTCCCTCAGATCTCAAACATTCTACATGTTGTTGCCTTGGAATTTTCCAAAATGACTCTATAGTATTATTCTCATTTTGGGTTGACTAACCTTATTGATTTACTTGGGTGTTGTTCTTGAAAAAGGGTGTCTTAAAACTTTCTTCCTTTGATCATTTTTACCCTTCATCTTGTCATTCCAAGCCTTTTGAAATACTAACCTTCCTCTGCTCTAATGATAAATATGCTTTTCTCTCCTTATGGCTTCATCCAAAATTTTGGGGGTAGCATATTGTATCGTGTCACTATAGAAGGAGGGTAACCCACTTAGGAACCTTTGGATATTGACCTTTTCATCCTCTATGAAGTCCACATACTTTAGTAATTCAAAGAACCTCTTATCATATTCATCCATTGTCATGCTTCCCAATTTGATTTCAAAGAACTCTTCCATCTTCCTTTCATAGTAATTCTTATACAATTATTTCTCTTAGAAAAATCCTTAAACTACCTTCATGAGATCCCCTTCTCATCTAGGTTCTTGGATTTCTTAAGTTGATCCCACCACATGGATGTATTTCCTTGCAAGTGGTAGGTTGTAACTATAGATTTTACCCTTGAGGGGTAATCATGTACCTAGAAATATCTCTTCATTTCCAACAACCCTGCCTTTACCTATTCTCCTTTCTTGTGCTCAGCATTGAAAGTTGGTGGATTAATTTTCCTCAGTTCACCTTGCAATATGTATGCCTTGGGGCTTCTTCTCTTCCTCCTCACAGAAGACACACTTGGGATGCTCCATGGACATAAAATTTCATGATTTATTCTAGTGGATTTCTTTGGTGAATGATGGTGCCCCCTCATTCTTCTTTACTTCCTATCATTTCCATGATCATCCATTTTGCTTTGATATCTGGTTTTTGTCACTAGTATATAACTAGTTTCTTTCTTGGTGCCAGAGTCTTTGTTGAATTTCTTTTGAAACATATTCAAAATTTGAATTATCTCTTCACGAGCCTTCATAATCCTTTCATTATATTCTTTATAGCTTTTCACTTCCCTATGTAGTCTTCTCATAGTTATAGGCTCCTACCTACCTCCTCTTCCATCAAAATCTATCTCAAAATTTCCCATGTTGACATGAAGACATATGAATTCCTCCTCAAGGTTGTAATATCCCTGAGAATCTTCCATTACTCTAGTTCTCATATAAGAAAAAAAAATGTATCATGTACCTCTAATTCTGCAAGAAATGTGCATGTAATAATTATTGTTGGCACATTCATATTATAAAACATTTCATTAATTAGAATACAAGTCACTCGTCATATCAATTTATGAAGAACAAAATGCACCAATTAAAAGTATGATTCCTTATATTCATTCCTCTTCGAAATATATTTATAATGGATATACTTATGCCTCAGTCGGAGTTCTGAACGAAAAGTTACAACATTTACATGTTGCAATTTCCACTCACTTACTGCTAAAAAACTCTCTTCGTTACTTTTTAAGAAATGTTAATGCCCAATTCAAATTTCTAGGTGTACATATGTCTTCTAATCCTTAATACCTTTCCAGCGACTATTATTTTGCTCAAATCCAAGCTCCAATATCAAAGTTATGGTCTAGAGAAGTTTAGACTGTTTGTCA
The DNA here is from genome assembly GCA_900067695.1 of Picea abies. Lineage (NCBI taxonomy): Eukaryota > Viridiplantae > Streptophyta > Pinopsida > Pinales > Pinaceae > Picea > Picea abies. Next base: position 4,466 of record CBVK0100670372.1, on the reverse strand, counting down.
CAATTTATCCCTATATGCTCACGTGTCTTCTTTTTCTTCCTGCACATTTTTACATACCCAAATTTTAGGTCTAGCTCCATGGATGTATTCTATGGATCATAATATTTCCATATACCACTCCTATGCCTCAAAAAGACTTCGGAGCAAGGAGTTATGCCCTATGGAAGTAATCTATTGCTAAAATTTTACCTTAATTGTTTGGTTGTAACTTTCTCATGTGAGTTATGTTTTATGCACGTAGTAGCTCATTGGATATCTCTCTCTGATTTATTTTATTTGAGATGCAGAGATAGAGTGTATCTTAGTACACTTTATTTTCATGGTTTTTGATTGTATAAAACCATTGTTTAGGGCCTCAAAATCACCCTGCAAGTTAATGACCTTCAAAAATATGAAAATTTCAAAAAAAATCGTACAAACCTAATTGTTTTACTGTTACAACATCTTTCTAAATATAAGTTGTTGATCTCAAATTAGGTGAGATCTCAATCATTGATCCACTAATTGTTTCCAAACCTCACAAAACAATTTCCACCCTTGATTGACAACTTAAAACAATTTGAACCATTGATTCAAGCTCCATCAACAATCAGTTGATCGATGACTCTCTTTGGAAAACCAGTTTCTCACAAATATCCTCAATGCCTGATAATCGGGCATTGACCATCAAAAAATTCTATTGGAAAACACTTGCAAGACATCTCTAAACCAACCAACCTAACTGTCAGTGATCAATATTGACTAATAAAACACTTATGTACTTCGGCCGACCCTACCATCATCCATTGACCACTTCTTGGCTGACATGGAAACTATGCTGATGCAGCATGGAACATGGATGTTGATGTGGCATGACACATATATTCTAACATGACACTCTCGCTAACATGGGATGGCACATGGACTATGACATGCTATGATACATCATCAACCTCTTTTCTCGATCAACCATTGGTCATTTCTCTTGGATGAAACAAACACCTCACCGAATCAGTTTATGCATGATCATCGAACATCAGTGGTCGATTCTTTCCCTTGCTCGATTAAACACTTTTCTGAATCGATCGACACCCGACCATCGATCGTTGGTGAATTCTCTTGGAAAACTCCAACACTTAGATTTTTTTACCAAAACCCCGATGAATTTGGACTGTTGATTTCTCATTCAAAGTTATTGCACTCATTGATCTATCAAATTCCTCCCAACTCTGTTGATTCATGAATATCGATCATCAACCATCAAAGCTTGATTTTGGACAAACCATCATCTTTATGAATTGGTAAACCCTCGACCATCGACCATCAATGATTCTAGTTGGTAACCAAAAACTTTGCCAATCAGGCTGACCCAACCATTTGTCATCGACCATCGAAGATTTCCTTTGGCCAACTCCAAAAATTAGAAAATTTTCAACCATTCTTCAATTAAAATGGGTTGTCAATATCCCAACCAAGATTATCTTGACTATCGATCAGATCTAACTTCCCAACCTTTGAAAAGGGATCTAGATGATTCATTTGTCTCCTCTTTCCAACTACCTAAATGAATCTTAGATGTTGATCTTCTCAACCTTCCAAACAACTGAAACCTTTTAAACTTTTAAATTTATTAAATTTAATATGGTCCATTGATCACGAGATCAAATGAGATCAAACACAATCCCAATCGTCGATTCACCAAACTTCCCGCCACTCTAAAAAGACTATTAAAACATGAAATTCTACCATTCCATGTCAAATTCATCTCTACAACTTGCAAATTCATTCCCCACATCATATCTTTGACTACTCTAATGCCTTTAAACTCAAACTTTTCCCATGAATTTGGAGATTTCACTCTAATTTCTCTATTTGTTTTCCCAAATTCACTCAGACCGAAGTCTACAACAATAAATTTCACCAATTCACTTTGGTTCTTGGCCCATGCAAGCCCTATGTTCAAACCATAATCTATGATACCATCATGTAACATTGCCCAACCCAAATGAGGTACATTACATGTGGAATACTCATAAATTAAATTTTTTGTTATCTAATTAATTTTCGTGTAGCTTACAGCTACAAAATTCAAACATATTTAACTATTGTCTGAACCATTTAATTCATGCATCTACAACATGATAAAATGAAAATGAAATGCAATTGAATAATTAATCACAACAACATATAAATCATTCTCAAATACACAAAGTTCATGCATAATTTAACTCAAATACAAACAAAAACAAAATAAAACACTTATCTATTATAAACAATTGTGCAACCAACTACTTGGGATGGACGTTCCACCCAACCGTAGACTTGTTGTTCCAAATATCAACAGAAATTCACCCCTAAGCTGAGGATAGTAATCCACAAAATAGGGTGGTCTCTCATTGTCCACTAACAACTTAGCAAACCCACAACCCACCGATATTCTCCTAGAACTATCCTGATTTTATACCAACACTCTTCCTATTAACCTTCCCAACCTAAGGAATGTACCCCTTCATTGGTCTCAGTCCCTTGATCATCCCATTCATTTATCAGGGTCTCTCTAGCATAGGTAACTAGGAATATCTATGTTGGGAACTCAAGGGAGCTCACTGCTAGGAAAATTACCAACAAAAAAAACAACAAGAAACACTTGTTGTTATAGTGAAACTCACACAGGAGTTCACTCTTCAAAACTAACAACTTGGATCTTCAGTTGTAATCTCCAAAATTCTCCAAGAATGATCCAAAATTCTCTATAATTCACCCTCCATGGATGCTCCAACTCCAAGCTCTCATTTTTCTTCTTTCTACTTGTTGTTTATGCAAAAACATTGATTCTCTAAAACTATTGTAACAACCCATACAAATTTATTTCCTTTGGATTGCTTTCTTGACTCGCACAGTTCCCCAAGTTGATTGTACTCAACTTCCATGATCCCAATAACCGTGGGATGTGACTTCTCAAACCCACCCTCTTATATGCATAAATTGATTGGATTTGGGGATAATAAATCAGAAAATAGAGTTTAATACATACTCATAATAAAATTCAGGAATGTGGGTAGAATTAATAGACATGGGTATCTCCCCCTTGTACCCCTCTCTTAGACATTATCCTAGACCCTCCCCTCTCTTGTTGATTAATTCAATCCCCATCTCTGTCCATGTCCCCTTAACAGCTGGCATCATATTTTATTATTAAAATTCAAAAATACATTTTGCATCTACATCACTTTGGCCATAACCACACATTATGTTGCAAACCGCCCCCTTTCTCTCATCAGGTTTGCGCGACCTCCCGGTCTAGGATCGTTCAATCACTTGATTCGAATCAACTCTTCAGGTCCCTGATGGAACACACTTTAATTTTCATAGGTCCCTCTTTCTCCTGAGTGCAGATTCTATCAAACCCGTGGCTCTTTCTTGGCCCCTTTGAAGAAATTTAACAATGGGAACTAGCTCTCTATGCTAGGTCCCTTCTCCCATGTGACCTTGGGCTGTGAATGGGGGCTAAACCTTAAAAGGTTCTTTGGACTTTTGTCTTTGTCATTTTTCACAACCACAACTCCTTTTTCCCTGAACTCCAAACTAACGAACACAAATGGGTGCAAGGATCAACAGTCCCCATTACTTCCTTAGATCGATGACCCTCAATGCTTCAGCTTTGAGAGTCTTGGCCTTATGAACTATGCTTTCCTCTAAAGGACTCTTCCTCCAAATTCCATGGATCTCTACCACGTGTCCCTTCCAGATCCAATGGTCTGGATTCATTTCCCTTCCCGACTTCGGTGATTTTTCTCCTGCTCCACCCAAATATCCTGGAGATTTATCTCTTGGACCTTCTGATCTTTCGCCACCTATATTCTCCTGAATATGGATGACCTCACTTGGCTTAGAGACTTCGGCACTTCCCTACCCCATTCTCCTGTAAATTTTTGGAATCTGGTCTAAAGGTCCAAATTTATCCTCCTCCAACTATTTTGTCAGTTGTTGTAGCTCCTCTACTTGAGCTCTGGCTTCCTCCCAAAATTTGGAAAATCACCTAAGTATCAAGGAATGCGGCCTTCAATATTCTTCCCATGAACCCGACTGTTGGGTCTCGGTAGTGATTTTCCTCCTAATCTTGTAAGGAGAAATTTCTTTACCTTTGGCATAGTCCCTGCACTTGGCTGAGCCTTCATATTACATCTCGCAACACTTATCTAAGAATTGGCCTAGTGCACTCCTTGCATAGGTCTTACTCCTACTTCCTAGAGCCCCTCAAGTTCACCAAAGAGACTCCTACATCTGCTCCATGCACACTTGCAGAGCTTATTTTCCCTCAGAGTGTTCAGTAACTCTGGGGTTTTCTCAATTTCCCCAACACTTCAAAACGTGCTAATTTTGTGTACACCTTGCACCTACTCAATGCCCTCCTAGAAGAGTCCTACATAGTGTTCAACAACTTTGTGCTATGCTTACTCTTGCACAAAATTTCTTCCAAGGTGTTC
>CBVK0100670371.1:0-16172 GCA_900067695.1 Picea abies | reverse complement strand
GCTCTTCCGATCTCACTAATGTACCCCAAATTTCCAAAATAAAAATAAAAAAATTGTTAGAGGGCATTAAAGTCCCTTGAATCTCAAAGATTGTTTGCGACACAGAGATAATCCATTATATATATCTTATTCCTTTAATGTATGCATAACAGTTTTAGTTCTTTGTCATTATCCCTCTTAAAGGACGAAGGAGATTTAAATTCCACTTGTCTCTTACTGTTATATTTCATTATAATGTCATTATTGGATTATAAATCACACACTTATTTTTATTGATAAATTTGGTGACCCTATCAAAAATTTCCCAAGTCTTTAGTACCTCTTTTGAAGTAGGTTCGAACCAGACGTCAATGTTGTAACCTAGGTTTGCACCCCTACCTCTCCTCTCTCATTTCCCTATGCCTTCGTAAAAATTTTCCTCTTCTGGTTGATAAATTAGGTTCCCCATATGTTCAATAACTTGGTTTTCTTTGTTGGCTTGCTTGACTGATTCTTTGTGCAGAGTTTTTTCTGTTTTTCTTGAAGGATAAACACATATTGTGATTTGGTTTGAATTTCCTGTCGTCTTGTTTGCCTTTAATTAAGCTTACATTAGGTCAGCTGAGTATGTTGTATGAACAGGAAAAAACCATGAGCAAATGAAACATTTAGAACAATCCATTTCGAGCTCAGATGGTAGGATCAGACAGATTAAAATTGCAACGATGAAGATCTAGAAGCCACCCAGATCGATGGTTTTTGTGCATTCAGAGCGTTGAAGTCGCACAAGGATTAAAGACTAGACAGAAGTCTTGAGATCCTGCCACATCAACCAGGTTTGTACTACTCTAGGATATTTCCAAACACAACATTCATAAACTCCCAAATCCCGAACAACCGAAGTCCCTAAGTGAACCTGGACCATCCATCAATGAAGACATGTGGAGACAGAGCTTTCACTTCGGAGACTTAGCACTTCGAGAGATTTCCAAGCACAATATTCATGAACTCTCGAAGCTCGAACTCCCAAAGTGAATATGGACAGTCCATCAATGAGGACACGTGGATGCAGATCTCTCACTTCGAAAATATGACACTCCAGAGGATTGTAACAACTATGCATTGAAAAGGCCTGAAGCCCAAAATCCTGAAGTAATTGCGAACCGTTAATCTCAAATCAAAAAGAATCGTTGATCCTTGCAGCAGGTAAGAAGGGAATATAACCCAGATCACATATTGGGAAACGATCGATGACCACATTTCATTGTGGGGATGTAAACTGCTCGAACGTTAATTTTCCAGAGTGGTCCCATAATTGATACCATGGTATTGTTGGAAGGGTACATGGCATCTTGTGGGGGATTGCGGGGGTTGGAGTGGTGTGGACCCAAACCACCCTTGACAAATTTCAAAATCACGTGCTTAAATGAAATCAGGTCACCACGTCACCTCCACTCACCTCCACATAATACAAATCCACTCATGACATCCCCTATTGATCAATTGTCTCCACGTCCTCCTGCTCGCAACCAGTCATGTCATCCCCACTGATCTTGAAATAACTGAAATATTGACAATCATTGGATCATGTTAGACTTTGTGTCAAAGATGGACCGTTAGATCATGTTAGACTTTCGGGGAATCTCACTTGGGAATTGATCTAGAACTAATCAAATTTGTTAGATCCAGGAGGAGGATATGTGTCATGACATGAGATCTATGTCAGAAAGGACATGAGGCACAATCAGATGATGACAAGTGTCAAGATGAAATTGACATTTCAGGTACATGCAAGTCAAAAATCTAAGTGACACGTGGAAGCCACTCGGCCAATGCCAAGTCAGCAGTGACATCAGCAAGTTACGTCACTTCAGGAGTATGTACTTTGGGGAAAACCAGTTTCTAACATTAGAAATCACCTAAAGCACCGAAAGTTAATGCTAACCAGTGTTCTAAATCGGAACTCAAGCTAATTTTTTGTCCTTGGCTTATTCTATTGTTTGATTTCCATTAAAATACTAGCATAGTTTACTAACCCCTCATTTTCTTCTTTTGCAAGTTGTGCAAATCGAGGTAATCAGACGAAGGAAACATCTTTGATTGAAAGGTATTTGAGTTCTGATCTATGCACGCATTACTTCGGTTATAGACAGATTATGTGTATACTTTTTAGCACTCTGTTTAAAATAAAAGAGATCGTGGAGCCTTTGATCTATGGTACTCCAACTTTAATATTTGAACAATGATCGATTGAATACAATGGTTGCTTTTGCAAGATACTTTGAATTCATCACTATATTTCTGTGGTAAAGAAGAATGTATTCAGACTATTATTTGTTCTATCTATTCTCTGTGGTAATTTTGTTTGCATATATTTAAATGGAAATTCAATATATATGTACCACCATCACATTTCAAATAAACAATATATTCAATATCCTTTAACTATACTAAGCCATCATATTCCTAACAAATAAAAATCATAAACATAACATTGACAAGGAATGAAAGCCAAGATACATATCTGAAACCTGATGCTGGAATACAAATGGAACAACCACGTTCCACCCAATCATAGAACAGAACAACCAAGTTCACTTGTCCTTCCCACCCCCTATCCTAACCATGAGTCCATAAGGGAAAACTGAATGATCCTCCTTAGCTATAGTCACCATCCACAGATCAGAAAATCCTTTGCCTCACACTAATAGTGCTCATAACAACAAATAGTTTCTTTTCCCAACATACTAAGTAGTGTCCTGTCTCCTCCATATGTTGTTTTTATATGCAACATTGTGCCTAGGTCTTTCCTTCCCTCCTTGGGAAATTACAAGCTTTACAAATCCTTGTTTTTTAGGGGCTGCTAGTGGTCAAATTCCTAATTTTCCACTTGCAAAAATCATCCTTGAGGTAACTCAAACCTGTTCCCCACTCATGGAGTCATGGTCAACTATTTTTAACCTGGATGTTCCATTTGTCTTCCAACATTTAATTTATTAAAATGTTGTCTTACACGTGTCAAAATAAAAGAGGATAGTTGGGCAAGTCAAATATTTTCCCAACAGTCATCAAATAATTAATTAGAACAATCAAAATTCCAAATTCGGATTTTCCATAAATGGCAAATAATTTCCAAATCTGAATTTTCCAAAAAAAAAAAATTATTTCAAAGTTCACTTAGAATTTAATATTCTAAAATTTGATGATATTACACTTTTCAAGAATCTTGAAAGGTCCATATCTATTTGGTTTTAGGTTTTTACCTTGTCCTTTAAGACTCTCTTTGCTAATGTAAAGCCAAACTTCATCTCCAACTTGGAAACTATGATCAACATGATGCTTGTCATGTCTTGTCTTCTACTTGGCTTGGCTCTTTTCCAACTATTCTTATACCATTTGATGCACCAACTAAATTTGTTCAACGAACTTCTTTGCTCTATCAATGTCATTATGTCCATCAATAGAAATATCCTTCCCAAAGATGAAATCTAAAGGAGATTTTGGCAAATAACCAAAACATGCCTCGGACATGTTTGAGTTGAAGAATGCTTAGCCTAGTTATAAGCATTTTGAATGTAGTGTAGATGTTCATCCCAAATATTAGGGTGTTTTCTGCAATAACCATGAAAAACATGTACTATTTTTATATTCACCACTTATGTTTGACCATCAGTTTGTGGATGAATTGTTGTTCTCTTTTTCAACTTGGTGTCCATGAGTTCCCATAACCTTGACTAAAAGTTCCCAATAAATTGAGAATATCGATCAGAAATAATGGATTTGGGCAACCCAAAATGTACCCATACATGTTGAAAGAAAATTTTTGTTGTTTGTTCAGTTGTAACCTATTTCTTACAAGGAACCAAAATAGACATTTTGTTGAAATGATCAACCACAACATAAAGATACTCATGATTTTGTTTTGACATAGGTAATCCTCCTACAAAGTCCATAGAAATGATTTCCCAAGGACGAGAAGGAATCGAAAGTGGAGTATATAATCCTAACTTTCTATTTCCAGGCTTACTTGTAGCACATAAAGAACATCCTCTTACATATATTGAAACATGTTCATTCATTTTAGGCCAATAGCAATACCTTTGTAAATTAGCCATTGTCTTGCCTACACCAAAGTGGCCAACAATAACAGAAGAATGTGCTTCCCTTAAGATGTTGACTCTTTCACCCTGTGGAATACATATCTTTCCAAGATGATACAAAAGCGTATCATGCACATGGTAATCCAATTCCTCAACTTGGTTAGAATGACACAAATTTGCATAAACCTCCTTAAAATCAACATCTAAAGCATATTGTTCAATATAGCTCGCATGCATGGTATAATTATGCTGAAGAATAACTGAAGCACTAACAATAGGCCTAGAAAACATATCAACAACTTTTTTATAAATGTCTTTCTTATACCTAATAACGAAATGGAATTGTTGTAGGAAACCCATCCATTTGAAGTACCTTTCTTGTTGTAGCTTTGTTTGTGATTGTAAGTATCACAATGTTTGATGATCTTTGTGAATAACAATTTCTTTTCCCAACAACTAATGTTTCCATTTTTTCACACTTTGCACCAATGCATACAACTCCTTATCATATGTAGGATAATTAATCACAACACCATTAAAATTCTCAGAATGAAAACAAATGGGCTTACCGTGTTGCAAAAAGACTACTCCCATTGAATAGTTACTTGCATTTGTTTGTATCTCAAATGGTTGTCTCAAATCAAGAAGTGAAAAAATTGGAGCTGAACTAATTTTCTCCTTCAATGCATCAAAATCTTTTTGTTGCTTTCCTCCCCTTTGGAAAACTTGCTTGATGCTTGTCACTGCATGTAATGGAGCTACCATTGAAGAAAAGTTAGCAATAAACTTTCTCCAATATTGGGTTTCTCCCAAAAATCTTCTTACCTTTATTACATTGTTGGGCTTGGGCCAATCCAAAATGAATTTCACCTTGGAAGGATCTATTTTCAGTTCTCCTCCTCCAACAATATGTCCCAAATAAACAAGTGAGATATTTCCAAACTCACATTTAGACATCTTTAAAAACAAATTTTATTTCTTCAAGACATATAAAACTTTCTTCACATGCCTAACATGCTCTTCATGAGATTTGCTAAATATCAAAATGTCATCCAAGTAGACAATTACACAATCATCAATAAAAGACCTTAAAACATCATTCATAACTCTCATGAATGTTGCAGGAGCATTACAAATCCCAAATAGCATAACCATCCATTCAAACAAACCTTGCTTTGTTTTGAAAGTTGTCTTCCATGTGTCTCCTTTAGCAATCCTAATCTTATGATATCCACTTCTCAAATCCAACTTAGTAAAACACTTAGCATCTTTCAATTGATCAAGAAAATCATCAATTTTAGGAAGAGGGTAACGATTCTTTACCGTAATCTTGTTCAAATCTATGGAATCTACACACATGTGCCATGTACCATCTTTCTTTGGTACTAAAACAATTGGTGACCCACATGGAGATGTGCTTGGCATGATAACCCCTTTGTCAAGAAACTCTTGGGTTTGTTTTTTTAATTTTAGCATTCTCCATGACTGATATCCTATACATACCAATGTTTGGAAGAGGGAAATCTTGCTACAATTGAATCTCATGTTGGATGCCTCTTTTAGGAGGCAATCATTTTGGTTCTTGAAACATCTCATGATATTGGTTAACAACCTCATATAAATCAGATTTTAACTTTGCATCACAACCTTGGAAAGCTTCTTTTTCAACATTGTCTTTGGGTTTGATCATCAATAGTACAAAGTTCTTACTAGAATTGACTAATCTCTTCTTTTGGCTAGCATTTACAAGTGGAAAATTCAACTTCTTTGTATGTGCTGTAACAATGTACTCAACTCCATTTTTAAACAAATGATATTTTTTCTCATGACGGTGAAAGATGGCTCTCCTATCATATAAATATGGGCTTCCCAACACAATACCACAAATATCCAATGGAATAACATCAAGCTCTACCTCAGCTATAAAGTTTGCAGTGATGGAAAATCTAAGTTTACATGTTCTTGTCACATGCAATTTGGCATTATCACATATCCAACCTAGAGCATATGGTTTAGGATGAGGAGTAGTTTCCAAATGCAATTTCTTGACAGTGTCTTCAAAAATGAGGTTTTCTTGAGAACTAGTATCAAATAGAGTATCTATCTTGGTATGCTTTGAAATTACCTTTATGTGGAAAAGATCTGTTATTTATTTTTCATCTTGAGTTTCATTGAGGCTACTACTTGAAGAAATAGTACTAGAAATAGAGTCCTTACCTGGAAAACCCATGGTTGTGATTTTTGTTTCATCTCCCGAATGAGATCCTAAATCATGTTGTGTAGTTGCAACAGTCTTTGGTTTAGTTTTGTTGTTGAATTTTTTGGGTCTCATTTCAGGATGAAGTTTCTAATAGTGGTCTTCATCATGCCCATATTTTGAATAGTGTTTACATGATATTTTTTCTCTCTCTTTCTTGACTGAAGCATTCTTCTTTCCATTTCCTTTGAATTTCCTCTTTCCTTTGTATTCATTAAAAAATGGATTCTTTCTTCCCTCTTGAGGAGCATTCTTCCCTCTTTCTTCCAAATGAGTTTCATGTACATAAACTTCATCTATATTTGTAGGGTTAAACATGAGAATTGTGTGTCTCAAATAGCTATGCAATCCTCCTATGTATTTGAGTAAAGTTTCTTGAGAAGATAAATCTATATCCAAAATCAAAGCTCTTCTTCTAAATTCTTGAGTGTAGCTTTGCACACGTTTCCCTTTAGCTTGCCTAAATTTTTTCCAATCCATTGTTAAAATTAAATTAAAAAGTACCTAGGCAAGTGTTTCTCATCACCTAGGCACATAAGGGGTGAGAACATGCCTAATGTGGACCCTAGTCATTTAATTTGTGAGATGAAAATTAAAAGGTGACTTTTTTAGACTTAGGGAAAGTGGGTAAGTAAAGTGATTTAATCCCCACCATTATTCTTGTCTAATATCAACCGTTAGATGAGATGACCCTTGATATTCCCTCATGAGGTCGATTAGGGTAAGGAGGGCGCACCCATTATGGGTTGTTGAGACATTTTTGAGAGAGGGAAAGAGCATATTTTCGAGCTTGAGGAAGAGGCCATTTTTGTAGAGCTAGGGCACACATTCCACAGCTACAAACTAGCACAGAAATCGAGGCAAGAAGGACAACATATACATGAGGTTGTACAATATAAATTTCAGGGTCCGTACAACCTTTTATGGGAACATAAATCGAGGAAGGAGGTAGCATTTAATAGTGGTTGTAAAGTATGGATTTACACAGTCTGTACGATTCAATTTTTAGCACAAATTTTGAGGAAGGTACATCCACTATACACAGGGTGTACAGTACGAATTTTTATAGTCCCTACAACCTCTTTATTGCACAAAAATTGAGGTGGGTTGTTGTGTGTGTTTTCTGGAAAGTGTGGCATGGTTTTCTAGGAGGTCGTACAACCATTAATACACCCATAAATCTGTTGTTGTTGTTGGCACACATTTTGAGGTATCCGTACAGCCATTTGGAGGCACATAAATTGAGGAGCAAACCTGCACGTTGTTGCATAAAATTATGGAAATAATTTTGAGGAGTTTTGCTCATTTCCTATGTGAAGACTTGGCATGTTTATCGAGATAATTTTTTCATTAAATTTTTGAAGATGAATATGCTGTAACAAAATTTCTTTGAAGCTCACAAATAATAAAAATTCCCTCTCTCACTAGTTTTCCCTTTGTGGGTTTTTTTAGGGTCACTGTTAGACCAAAAATCACTGTGTCATTTTCTGAGTTTTTATGTGCTACTGATATATTTTATTTATGCGTTAAAACGATGTTCATAATCCTCATGTTTCAGTTCTGAAATTTAATTTTATGCTGAGTTTAATTGGATGTCATAAATCTAAGGTTTGGGCATTAAACATTGGTTGAAAAATCAGTGAGACTGAAACTGGGTTGGGGTCTAAAATTTTACATGGTATTAGAGTTGAGTTGAAAGAAGCAGATATATTTCAGCAAGTCAGAAAATTGGGACAACAGTCACTTCACCGAACAGAAGTTTGAATTTATCATTTTCAGCACAAAGAGGTCAATGGCTACAGGTTTGAGAGTTGAGGAAAGACTTGATGGGGCAGAAAAATTTGGTGCTTGGAAAGAGAGGATGATCTTGTTGATGCAAGAAAATGAGTTGTGCGACATTGTGGAAAATACCACAACACATCCTGTGGTGGTACCTACTAATGCTAGTCTTCTTGCAGCATACACTAAGAAGAGTATCAAGGCTAAGAGGATTATTCCTGATGCCATCAAAGACCATTTGATTCCTCACTTGATAGGGAAGGAAAATGCCTATGAGATGTGGGATTATTTGACAAAATTGTACCAGAGTACAAATCAAAACCGAAAGATGGTTTTGAGGGAAAAACTGAAGAACATTAAAATGACCAAGGCTGAAAATTTGGTCACATATCTGACTAGGCTGACACAGGTGAGAGATGAGCTTGGAGATGTGGGAGAGGCCATAGTTGACAGCAAGCTTGTGAGGATAGCATTGAATGGAGTTTCCAAACAATGGGCTATTTTTGTAGAGGGCATTGTGGCCAGGGAGAAGTTTCCCAATTGGGAATGTCTTTGGGATGACTTTGTTCATGAGGAGACCTGGAGAGGCTATGTACATGGCAGTTCATCTACAGGTCATGATGAGGGGAATATGTCTCTTGCTACCAAAAACAAGAAGAAATTAAGAAAAGATCCTAGGGAGGAAACAAACCCAAGGGTGAAGGGAAGAAGGACATGGGAAAAGTCAAGTGCTTTGCATGCCACAAGTTTGGGCACTATGTAGGTCAATGTTCTAACAAGAAGAAGAAACAAGAAATAGCTTCAACATTGGTGGAAGAGTTCTCCACCAAGTTTGACAAGGAATTTTCCTTGGTTGTGTATCTATCCGCGAGGACCACTCATTAAGATATGTGGTATATTGGCAGTGGTGTCTCTTTCCATATGATAGGGGTTCATGAGCACTTAACAGATCTCACTTAGATTGGAGATGTTGAGTTAGTGCTTGGAGATGACCAGGTGGTCAAGGCAGTTGGTTGTGGGACGATATCATTTCAGAGGGAGTCTTTGCCTCCCATGTTGTTGAGAGAGGTCCTATATGTTTCGGGCTTGAAGACGAACTTAGTATTAGTTTCTGGTATTGAGGAGAGGGGCTATGAGGTGTTGTTTAATGATGGGAAGGTGCTCCTTGATCTTAGAGCAGCAGGGATCCTTGATCTTATTCATTTAGATGTGTGTGGCCCGATGTATTCGACATCGTTGACTGGTTGTTTATATTATGTTATATTCATTGATGAACTCTCACGAAAGTCTTGGATTTTCTTCATGAAGACCAAAGGAAAGGTATTAAGTTGATTCCAAGAGTTCAAAGCTCTTGTGGAGAAACAAACATGGAAGAAAATTAGAGTTCTGAGGACAAAAATTGGGGGTGAGTATACCTCCAAGGAGTTCATGGACTTCTGTGCAGGAGAGGGCATCATGAGAGAGTTGATTGTTACTTACAACCCACAACAGAATAGGGTTGTTGAGAGGAAGAATAGGGCCATTGTTGGGGCTACGAGAGCCATGCTACATGATCAGGGGCTGCCACTATTTCTATGGGTTGAGGCTTGCTACACTGCAATTTATCTACAGAACAAGAGTCCACACAGGGCAGTGGGGAGCATGACTCCCGAGGATACTTTTTCTAGGAAGAAGCTTGAGGTGGGGTGCTTTCAGATTTTTGGGTGCATCACATATTCACATGTCCCTTCTGAGAAGAAGAAAAAGTTGTAGCCCATGATAGAAAGAGGGATCTTTGTTGGGTACAAAGAGACTTCAAGGGTTTTTTGTATATAGCTTCCTTCCTTGAGGAAGATTGTCTTGAGGAGAGATGTGCGATTTGAGGAGTACGGATCCTTTAGAAATTCTAGAGGGATAGAGAGGGGTGAGCAGTATTCACCTCACATACAAGTGATTCCACATAAGACTACAGTTACACAGAGTTTAAGGCCACCCATTTCAGTGACGACAGGTTCATAGGTGATAGGGCCATAGGGTTGAGGTTTGCAGGCTACTGGTCCAAGGATTCAAGATCGGGTACTCCAGATTCTACTTCAGGATCACAGTCTTTAGGTGATAGGGTTGAGTAGGGAGACTCCCCTCCATGGGACACTACTTCAGAGTGGAGGGAGCCCAAGTGACTTAAGGATACTTTGAGGGATTCACATGGTTCAGTGGGGAATCCCAGATAGGCAGTGAGGGAGAGTAAACCTCCCAAGAGGTTTTGCAGCTTCATCTTAATGGTGAGAAGTATTTAGGAGTCTGAGCCTTCCACTTTTGAGGAGGCTACTAGTAGACAAGTTTGGAGAGATGCCATGATGGAAGAGTACAATTCCATCATGAAGAATGATGTCTGGGAATTTGTTCCTAGACCTGAGGGGAAGTCAGTGGTAACTTCCAGGTGGTTCTATAAACTCAAGCATGATGTAGATGAAAGCATTAAGAAGTACAAATCTCACTTTGTGGCTTGAGGGTTTTCACAGGTTGAGGGAGTCGACTATGATGAGACCTTTGCGCCGGTTTCTAAATATACCTTGATCAGGTTGGTGATTTCCATTGCAGCAGAGATGGGTTGGAAGATCCACGAGATGGATGTGAAGACTGCATTTCTGAATGGTCTTATACACAAGGAGGTGTATATAGAGTGTCCATTGGGCTTTGAGGTGCATGGGAGAGAGTCTCATGTGTGTAGACTGAAGAAGGCATTGTATGGGCTGAAACAAGCTCCCAGAGCTTGGTATTCAAGGATTGATGCCTATTTGCAATAGTTGGGCTTTGAGAAGAGTGAGGTAGATCCCAACCTATACTACATTGTGGTTGGAGAGGATCATCTCATTCTATTGCTATATGTGGATGATCTTTTCATTATAGGGACAGAGAGATTCATTGACAGCTGCAAGGAGAGCCTTACTTCAGAGTTCGATATGACTGATATCAGACTGATGCACTACTTTTTGGGATTGGAAGTTTGGCAGGATCCTGGACACATCTTCCTGGGACAGGGGAAGTATGTGTGTGACATTCTGAGGATATTTCAGATGGAGAACAGTAGGCCCATGACCACTCCTATGATTATCAACTGGAAGAAGCTTCATGATTTTGAGTCACAGTTGGTGGATTCCACTTTATATTGCCAATTGATCGGGTCATTGATGTATTTGGTCAATACCCAGCTAGATATTTGTTTTGTTGTCAACACTCTCAGTCAGTTCATGGTGGAACCTAGGAGAGTGCACTGGGTGGCATTAAAACATGTGCTCAGGTATCTATGTGGTACGCTAGATTATGGTCTAGATTATCAGAGAGGAGATGGAGTTCATCTGGTTGGCTATATAGATTCAGATTGGGCAGGATGTGTTAGTGACAAGAAGAGTACTTCAGGGTGTCGTTTCGGATTGGGCTCAGCAGGTGTGTCTTGGTTCACTCAGAATCAATAGTCAGTGGCTTTGAGTTCTGTAGAGGCTGAGTATATGGCGGCCAGTTAGGCTAGTTGTGAGGCCCTTTGGCTTCGCAAGTTGCTGGTGGGATTGTTCGGTGTGCAGTTGAGGCCTACCTTGAATTTCTATGATAATTAGAGTTTCATTAAACTCTCAGAGAATACAGCTTTTCATGACAGGTCTAAGCATATCGAGATTCGTTATCACTTCATCCGTGACTATGTTCAGAGAGGAGTTGTGGAGCTACAATACATATCTACAGAGGAGCAGGTTGCAGACATACTCACGAAAGCATTGGGCAGAGGCAAGTTTGTATTTTTTAGGTACAAGCTTGGAGTGGTGATTAACACTTTCCTTGGTAAGAGGGAGTGTTAAAATTAAATTAAAAAGTACCTAGGAAAGTGTTTCTCATCACCTAGCCGCCTAAGTGGTGAGAAAGTGCATAATGTGGACCCTAGTCATTTAATTTGTGAGATGCAAATTAAAAAGTGACTTTTTGAGACTTAGGGAAAGTGGGTAAGTAAAGTGATTTTATCCCCACCATTGATCTCGTCTAATCTCAACCGTTAGATGAGATGACCCTTGAGATTCCCTCATGAGGTTGATTAGGGTAAGGATGGCACGCCGATTATGGCTTGTTGAGACGTTTTTTAGAGAGAGAAAGAGCAAATTTTCGAGCTTGAGGAAGAGACCATTTTTGTAGAGCTAGGGCACGTATTCCAAGGCTGCAAAATAGCACAAAAAATGAGGCAGCAAGGACAACATATATAATAGGTCGTACAATATGGATTTCGAGGTCTGTACAACCTTTTGTGGGCATAGAAATCGAGGAAGGAGGCAACATTTAATACTGGCCATACAGGATGGATTTACGCAGTCCGTACGATTCAGTTTTTGGCACACATTTTGAGGAAGGTACAACTAGTGTACATAGGTTGTACAGTATAGATTTTTACAGTTCGTACAACCTCTTTATTGCATAGAAATCGAGGTGGGTTATTGTGTGTGTTTTTTGAAAAGTGTGGCACGGTTTTCTAGGAGGTCGTATAACCATTAATACACCCAAAAATTTGTTGTTGTTGTTGGCATGAATTTGGAGGCATCTGTACAGCGATTTGGAGGCATAGAAATTGAGGAGCAAACATGTATGTTGTTGCAGAAAATTCTGGAAAGAGTTTTGAGGATTTTTTCTCATTTCCCGTGTGAATACTTGGCACGATTATCAAGATAAGTTTGTCATTAAATTTCTGAAGATGAATATGTTGTAACAGAATTTCTCTGAAGCTCATAAATAATTAAAAATCCCTCTCTCACTGGTTTTCCCCTTGTGGGTTTTTCCAGGGTTGTTGTTAGACCAAAAATTACTCTATCATTTTCTGAGTTTTTATGTGTTGTTGATATATTTTATTTTTGCGTTAAAACAATGTTCCTAATCCTCATGTTTCAGTTTTGAAATTTATTTTTATGCCGAGTTTAATTGGTTGTCATAAATCTGAGGTTTGGGCATTAAACATTGGTTGAAAAATCAGCGAGACTGAAACTAGGTTGGGGTCTGAAATTTTACATCCATGATAGCTTTCTGCATGTATGCTAATGGATAGAATTTCCTTTTAATTGCAACAATAAAATCATTCCAAGAGGATAAAACTTTACCATGTTTCTTCATGTCCTCTTGAGTTTTGGCTTCCCACCAAATGAGTGCTACACTTTCCAATCTAAGAGAAGCAAGTTGAATCTTTGTTTCATCATATTGGATTCTTTGTATCCTACAACACACTTCAATTTGAAAAATCCAATTATCCAATTTCTCAGCATTTACCTCTCCATTGTACATAGGAAATTCAAACTTAATATCAAGCTTAAGCAAAGGAGTTTTTGGAGGAATTTTACCATGTTCTTTTGGAGAATTTAGAGGTGGTTGTGAAATGGTAGAAGAAGTGGAAGATGGAGTTGAAGGAGGTGGAGTATCACCATTCCCTCCATTCCATTTTGGAGTCTTTTCACCACTATCTTCATTACCTCTTGGAGGATTTGAGCTTTCACCTTGAAACCTTGCATTCCTTTCTTCAACTAAAATTTTCACCATTTTTGTCATATCATAAAAGGATTTTCTAAAAGTTTCATCTTCTGAAGTAGGAATTTCATGACTCTCCTCATGAGCTATAATTGGTGAATGCCCCCGTGAAGCTTGAGGTGAATGTATGGTTCTCCTTCTTGAAAGTTGAGAACTTGGCTTTACAATTTTTCCTTCTCCTCTTGTGAGATTCAACATTGTAAGCATCAGAAAACAAAACACTTGCAAACAATCAAACCTTCAAAAACCTTTTCTCTGATACTAACTTGATCTGAAAATGAAAAATGTTTGTGTATACAAATTTGCAAGTGGAATATGTATGTGTCTTAGGAAATTGGATAAGTTGCAAGCACATAAACTTGATGTGTTTTTACTTAAAATTAACAGCATAAACAATCATAAACAAACATCATAATAAACACATAACACAACAAAATGCTAAAGGAGTTCACATGTCTCTTGGTCTACATATCCTAGTCCAGCTTCCCATGGATCATTTTCATTATATGCTCAAAGTGTTAAAATTAGTGCTTTACAATACTCAGAATGAAAAATAGATGGCTTCAATGACTCCATAATGTCCAAAAACCCCTAGTTGGGCTCTTTCTGCACCTGGTTTGGCCAGAAAATGGAGAAAATACATTTCCTGGAAGTTTTCCCCAATAACTTGTTGTCTCTGCTCACCAAAAGACACCCACTGTGTGACTAAATTGGCCTCTATGTGTTTTTTGTGCCAAAACCCAACACAACGCGTCGTTCCGCAAATTGGACAGATTTGTCGCATCGTTAGGGGCTAGCACCTTTTCTCGTGGAGGTTATGGTCGCATGGAGGGGTATGTGGCCAAGGGCTAGGTCATCTGCATGTGCCTGTCATCTTATCCATTGGATCCCACGTTGCTTGTCGTATGGAAATACTTGTATGGTGTGACCACGGGCCGAGGCTAAGCCCCCACCCTTTTTTGCATGAACCAATATTTAAATCAAACTTAAATAGTAGTTTAAAGCTATAATAGTTAAGACTCACATGTAGGAGGGTTGGTTTCCTAGCTTATGCGAAGAATCTTCCCTTGCCAGAGGTCCCGGGTTCGACCCCTATAGACACCTAACA
Source organism: Picea abies (assembly GCA_900067695.1). Taxonomy (NCBI): domain Eukaryota; kingdom Viridiplantae; phylum Streptophyta; class Pinopsida; order Pinales; family Pinaceae; genus Picea; species Picea abies. Next base: position 1,420 of record CBVK0100670371.1, on the reverse strand, counting down.
AACTTTTAAACCATAACAAGGGGGTGCTAGGTGGTGGCCCCTAGTTGGGCCACATGGCACCCTTTCATTCGCCCATGAAACATGCCATGTGTTGAACACCAATTGGTCCACGTCAACCTTTTCCATGTCACCTGCTTATTCAGTCTGCCACATCACCAGTCCACATCAGCGATACATTCGTACGGTCAACTGCCACGTGGCCTGTACGAACTATAGAATCAACATTTTTTTGCTTGTTTGGGAAAATATTTTTGAGCCCATTTAAGTTGCGTTGGGATCGTGAGGACATGATCTATGCAATGAATCAACTTTTGAGAAATTTTGAACACTTTGATTTTTGAGCATTTTTTGTTCCCCTGGATCAAGATGAAAGGAATATTCTCACCTCTAATTATTCCTTGAATCTATTTAGGGAGTTGAAAAACATAAGGAAAAAGGAGATTATAGTGAAGGAACATTTAAGAGTTCTAAATTATGTCTATTAATTTTGGAAAAAGCAATGAAGATGAATAAGCATTTTGTAACATACCCAAATTTACATAAAAAAAAAACTGTTAGGCTAAAAATTATGGATATGTTCTTCGTCAATTCTTCCCTTGACAATAAATAAACAAATAAGTTCTTTAAAGGGTGAGCTACATAATTATAAAATACTTATTAATGTCCCTTTTTTATCCACTAAAATATGGCTACCATATGAGCATTGGCTATCAAATAAAGGACTTCTTTCAAATTTATAATAGGGGTCCACCCTTATATTCTTTTGAAAAACACTCAAATATACTAACCTTTGGAAAGAATCCTTGCGACTTTTTTTAGGGTTTAGATTGAGGATAGAAGTTATTAAAAGGAGTCTTATAAATGTACACTAAGACATGTAAACTATAGTAAGTGGCATCATCGACCAACGTAGAGTTTTTGGTGAAACTTAAATTTATTCATTAAGTTTGTTCCTTGACATTTGGTAAGTGTTAGAATTTTCATTAAACTTTAGTACATATGGGACTATTCCATCCGTCCACGAACCAATATCGTGGATCTATATTGGGATTTTCACATGGCTTAGAGTTAAGAGTCTGTATACGAAAAATTGGTTGAGGGACTTGAGGCCTATCATCGATTGAATGAGAAGTCTCTGTAGTAAACTCTCCCTATTCAATTTGTCACTTGTTTTTACAGATCAATTTTTATGTCATTGCTCTGTCACACGTAAATTATATGGTAAAAAAAATGGTGGAAATCTTCGTAAGAACCCTGGTGCCAACCATTTTTATGCATTTCTGCATTCGGAATAATCCTTACAGGTAAGGAATCCAACATTACTAGAAAGGATCATTTCAGTATTGTAACAAGAAGCAATGTAGATGAGTCTATAACCACTTTATGGCCAGTCACCATTGTTGACGCAACCCGCCTCCTC
>CBVK0100670370.1:0-16173 GCA_900067695.1 Picea abies | reverse complement strand
AAATATTATCTTTAACATTGTTTTTTTGTGATCATTAACAATTTTTAAAATACTTGAGGGTTCTAATTATATTATAATGTGGCAGGATGATCATGGAAAAGGGCCAGCCACAAAACATGTAAATGATTATCAATTTCCACTTTCATTTTACATTGTTTTTATTATTTTCTTATATAATTTTATTGAAATAACATTGTTTTTGCTGAAATTATATGTAGTTCATAGGCCATGTGGATCATGATTCCGCCGATGAGGAGGGGTTTTATTAATGCGTTGATCCGATGGTCTTATTAAAAAAAAATATCATTAAAGATAACAAGGAACTTGCTAGCTTGTTAGATCGTCTAGAACAAACTCCCGATGTCAAAGCAAAGATCAAGCTCCTTATGTCACAACTTAACACATATAAGGTAATAACCATAATTTAAAGTGTTTTTTTTTAATGTACTCATATGTTCAATTATGATACTTTGTTCTTTAACTTTTACATTATCTCACGAAAAAAAAATTTCTTTTTTATAAAGGAATTTTTGGATCTTGTTTAGCCCGATGTTGGTAGTAGTGGTGCTATAGAGATGCTACAAAGTCCTGATGTGAGTGGTCATACAGCTCCTAGAGCACTATTTACTTCTCCATATTCCACACCTAATTTAGATAGGAGCCATGACATGCACCGCCAGGCATCCACACCTCGATTAGATTCTAGAGATGGTGGCAAAGATGAGGATCATAGTGATGTGGTTGACATGGTTGCATTTCCTGGAGCTAGATGTGTGACAAGCACGGGGACCCTTCCATACACATTTTTGGTCGACGATAATGGACTTCCATTAAAAAAATCAATACTCCTAGGTAGTTTTAATTCATATTTTAATCATTTAATGTTGTCCTCATACATAAATCATCTAGATTATTAATTTTAAATTAATAATCATATCTTTTTGTGTGTAGGAAACGACCTTTTTTAGAGGCACCTAGAGAGCAAGACCTTGTCTATTTTTGGGGAAACCTTATGCATGAGGTGGAATTTCTAGAATTCCAACATCAAAAAGGAACTTATGGATTATCTTGAAGGCCTCTTTGGAGTATACACGTTCAATAAAAAAGCGGCCACATCTGCAGTGGGTGAATATTCAAAATATACGTGGGATGTTTATAGACGAAGCTTGGTAGGAAATCCTAGGTATGAGTGTCCTCCCTCAATTCTTGAGAGGGAGTGGAAGGCAATCATTGATGATGCAAAAGAGAATATTTTGAAAAAATCAGGAGAACAAATAACTGGTACACCAAGGTAAATTACAATTCTTTGAATTCAATACCAGCTTTATTTTTCTTTAGATCTAAATAAAAGTGTGGTTATATATAACATACTTGAAAATTTTGATGATAGGTTTCCTGACACTTCGAAGACAACCAAAGCAAGGATTTCCAAACATGGCCAACACAAGCTAGGCTAGGGCGGGTACTCAAGGTTACAGTCACGAATCGTAAGTACCCAAACATCTTAAGAATATTATTTGTATCACCTTACAACTTTAAGGTAATTGCAGCCAAAAAAATTAAAAAACCATACCCTAATGCAATGTAGGGCGACGACTTCGAAACTAAAACCACAAAGGAAGACCTCCAACTTGGTTACAAGTACGGTTATAAATTTGTGGTTGATCATAGGAAAATCATGGGGAATACCCCAAGATCCAATTTGCAGGATAAGGTAAATAAAAATCAGTCCACATTAACCTTTCGTTACTTATATAATACGTAAATGTTTGATATTGTCCATAATTTAATGTCTTACTTTGTTTTAATCAGGGGAGCAGCACTATCAACGAAACCACTAGTACTGGACAATAGAGTGTTGATAGTGCAATGCATCCATAAGATCATGGTACTCCCCAACAGCCCCATCCTAGTGAGGTGCAGCCCCAAGATGTTCCTGTGACTGAGGTCCATGACGGTAAAATGTCTACATATTAATCATATACTTAATAATTTTGTACTTATAAATTTTGACATTTCAATGGAAGATAATGTCATAGTTGATCCTCCTCGATCTGAAGATCAAGTGAACAGGTCGGCAACCATTCCAACGGTGTCGACTAGAGGACCAGGTAAATAATTACATTGCAGTGTTTTTTTTTAATATTAATGAACTACTTCAATGCTATTTAAAAATTGGCCATATAAATTTAATATTTTTTTATTTTTTTAGGTGATGGCCCCTCACAACAGCATCCACATCGTGGGTACGAGAGAAGATGTACTCTGCACGAAAGGACTGAAACAAAATCAATTGTTGAAGAGAACCCAGTAAACGAAGACATGGAGATGGATGAATTTCTTAAGAATTGGAAAGCACAAAAGAAGACTAAAAGAAATTCATGATGTCATGCAATAATTTTATAAGACAGTTAGATGTACATTATATAGTTGAACATGTAAGGATGCATATAATGCATTAACATTATGGGTAATTTTTCATCTATTGATATACACAAGGGTATTTATATGGCTTGTATATATCTGTGAATGTAATTTTGTTATACACTTAATGATAATTTCATCTTCTCTTATAAGACTTGGTATATATTGATTCAATGCTCCTTGATTCAATACGTGAGAATGAAAGCAAGACCTGGTGTCTTGTTCTTGGGCTATGGATTCTAGGAAACAAATAGAACTTTAATATGCAATATGCAACTTCCAAAATCTTGTGACATGATATATGCAACTTTGAAAGTCTTGTGACATGTGACATGTGGCAAGCATTGTTTTCCAAGCAATGTGCAAACTTTAAACTTGGTGCAACATGAATTTTTTTTTTTTTGGGAAGATGCAATAATAAGTTTTAAGGATTAAACATGAGGGGTTGGAAATGGCCATGTCAATCATTTTATAATATTTTTTTAGAGCATTACCCTTCTTTTCATTGTGTCTCACATGACTAAGAGAATTACCATTCTTTTCATTGTGTCTTTTCATTGTGTCATGGACATGGTGTTGCTACTCAACATTGCCTCAAAGCCTACTTATTCATTCCTCTATGATATGTACAATGATTTTGAACCTTCCACAAATCATTGTGAGCAGAAAAATAAGCCAAGGCCAGGAACCCAAGGATTTCAATGTTAAGGTCTTGTGATTCCACAAGGTGGGATACAAAGAAGAATTGTTTCCATGAATAAACATGTTAAATACCTTGATTGAGAATGTGGATGTAACAAGTTGAACATTGAAATCATAGAGCGATGACATAATCGAGCAATATGGCATTGATACTCTTCAAAGGATGTATGAGTTCTCACCTCTGACAATGTTAGTAAGCCTTTGGTGGTTTCAAAATTTTAGAAAAATGGATGATGTTTATAACATTGTGAAGGCATGGTGGATTTTAGTTAAGCCATTCCAAACTACCACAAGTAAGGTACACTTAATAAAAAAATTGCAAATGGAACTTCAAGCCTTAATAAAAAAAATTCAAATTGAGCTCTAGATGAACCTCCTCTTCTTGTATGTGATGGTCATTCTATGGAAATCACATAAAGTGTGATGAACAACATGACAATAGCTGTACTAAAAGGGTATTTTTTCATAATACACCTCATGAGAGAACCTCTTCTCTTGAAATTATATAACTCATGGTAGGATTAGTATATCCTACCATATAGTATAGTGACATCAACATTTTATAAATTAGTTAGAAACATGAAATTATTAGAGAGTAATGCACAACAGGTTCATATATATCCACGTCACCATGGTGATGTTATCAAGTCATCTTGTTGAGGCATGGACCAATCATAGGTTTCCACATATCATTGATGATGTCATCAATTTAGAGTTAAGGAGACAAGTGATACCTTCAGGAGATGACACATGACATTCTTGCACATATGGATTAAAAATATATGTCCTTCTCTTTTTCATCAAAATATATCTAAGTGTTGACTTCTAGATTTGAAGTGAAGTTTAAATGGATTTCATATAAATTTTGTGCCAGTTGAGTTGATCATCCTTCACATATCATGTTTTAGGATTTGGCATGGTTTTCTCCATGGGATTGACACGTCTCTTAATTGAATTTAATAAAATTTTAAAATTCAACATACATATGGATTTGATACTTTATGTTTTGTAGATTGCATGACCTTTGGAATAGACCCACATTTATTTATGGAGGATTGAATAACACTTTAGGTCTAGAAATAACTAGGTGAATTTAAAATATTGAAAGAAATAAAACATAACTTGCATATGTCATTGCTAACAAACCATCTTGAAAATTGGTCTCGTTCACTTAGTTTCCTTCCATAAACATATATCCTATTCTCTACCATCTGGTATTTGCTTGCCTCTAGACCAAATAATTTTTGTTTTGTCAGCTCAACAAGAAAACAACCTTGAATTTGAATGAGACCATTTTAGCGCACAATGAATTCCATATGGTTAATGATTGTATTTGAATCTCTCACTACAGCCAATGATTGAGCACATGAACCTTTAGAAATTTTCAATCCTTTCCAAAGTGCATAAGCTTTTTCTTGGTTGTTGGAAAAAACACCAAGTCCCCATGAAAAAGAAGTTTCAATTGTTCCTCCAGGGTACATGATGACACCCAATCCCCTGCCCATCCTAGCCACCCCAAAGTTTTTACCAAGTTACTCACATACTAATGGTGGGCCTTTTTTCCCTCCTTGCATTTCCCCATGATGATCTCTGGAGTATGAAGAAGCAATTCCAAATTTTTATGGGTTGATTTTGATGGAAAATAATTGAAGATGTATGGGCTTATGAAATGGTTATCAAGCATCCAAGAACTCCATCAGTCCTCCTAAGCTACATTATCCATTGGTTCCACTCCACTTACTAAGCTACATGCTCCATTGGTTCCACTCTAGTTACATGAACACTATCGCAACCAAGGCAACCCCAAGTCAAATACATGCCTCCATGAAATAATCCAAGCTACCATATGTTTTCTAGGGATCAATTTCATCCTCTAGAATGTAAATTCTTCTTGTCCAATGTAGGAAATACTCCCAAGAAAGAAACCAATATAAATTTGGCCAACACAAATAATGTCCCAATTTATCTAATTATCTCCAACACTCCAAGGAGGAATGTAATGAAAGAATTCAACTAAGGTTAATCAACCACTAAGTAAACCACCTCCAATGTGAAAATACATATCAAACCATCCAAGGGATAATCATACACCATGTACCCCAAATCTCATGAAGCACAACCAAACATGGTGTAAACACTTTCAGAGTAACCTCAAAAGCTAACACAACCCCTATGACTTTGTTGAACTTGTTAGATAGTTTTCTAAATTGATAATGAGAATGCCTATAACACAACCCATATGAATTTGTTGAACTTGTTAGATGATTTTCTAAATTGATAATGAGAATGCCTATTTCCTAATTTTTCTTTGATGGAACATCCATAACTACATTTACCTATGGAAGAGAATCAATTTAGTGGATGGTCCTTATAGAATCAATACACGTGGTATTATGATATACATTTATCATGAAATTTGATTCAACCTTACTAGTTCCCTTTGTTTTTCTTAAGACATGGTTGTTATTTTTCAAGGTGCCCAGTGTTAACTATATTTTCCTATGCTTCTACCAAAATTATGGAACCTAGACTTAGCAAAATTACAAAGATTCCTATCAAACCTAGTGGATATTCATGTTGACCTTCTTATAGAGTTAGTTGAATTTCATGGACTCCTATAGAATTTGATCCCAATTATGTCGATCCCAATAACCTTTTTTATTCATGGTGTTTTCCCCCTTGTTTCTATTTTCATTGGGATTTAAGCGACCATGACATGTTTGTATTGAAAAAACTTTAGTTTATTCTACATTGAACCTTATTACTATTTTGAAGTACCATAATTGTTTTGAATTATGTCAAAATTGTAGTTGAGTCATTCATATTTATAGTTAAGACATTTGTTTATATATTTTCATTGGTATCAAATCCTATGTTCCCATATGTGTATGGATTTATCTCTATACAAATTAAATCCCATATCTAGTCTACTTTGACAAAAGAAAGTGGTTCTTTTTATTTTTGTGAGAGAAGTAGTTTAGTGAATGGATTTTATATTTATTTCCTTCTAATTATAGGTTTTGTTTGGTATGAAATCTTATATGGCTAGAAGTGCATTGGTTTATGTCTATAAAAGTTTAAAAAAAAAATTTAAAAAAAAAAAATGTATCTCTACCTTGAAAAAAATAGCATACTTCTTTTTATTTGTGTGATATAAGTATTTTAGTAGATCACCATATAGTTATTTCCTTGTACTTACTTGAAAGTGAATATGTAAAGCTCTTGTAGAAAACCCATGGTATTGTAGCATAGTTGGATATTCTCATAAATAAACATGTTAGAATACAACTATACATAAACAAAATATATAGATTCATTATAGTAGGTGTACAATTAGATTATGAAATGTTAGAGATAATTTCAAGAGATATTCATCATAGATAAAATTTTAGTATCGAAAAAGGGATATGTATATAAATAATGTCATTGTTTTCTATTGACAGTTATTAATATGGTAATGATAATATGAATTGCCACCTAAAATTATGAAAGCCTTGTGTAGAAAATATTTTACAAAATATGTTGTTCCAAAACTGTGTTCCACTCAACGATATCATTATTCTTTTGCACACATACATTCATGGTTACTTATAGCTAACATAACTTGTCAATTGTGATTTTTATTCTAGAATGGTGGTTTCCTTAGATCATTATTGTAATTACATGATAAACTCTTGAACAAAGAAATGATAAACAAGAAACCAAAAACCGCATGGTTAAGTCCAAGCTACCACCGAGTTAATGCCCTAAAGTGTAGTTAATTTAATGAGAAATAGGAAAGCTCCATGTTAATTCTACTTGCTACCAATTTTATGGAATCAACCTAATCAACATTTTGAAGGCATATGGAAATATGGTTTCTTTAGAGGATTATCATAGTTCTTTGTTAAGAGAAGCAGTTTAGTGAACATTCATTACATTTATTTCCATTTGGTACTAGAGGATGAATATTTTAGGATCTTATAGAAAATGCATGTTAATGTAGCATTCATGAATTGTACATTTATTTCCCTTTGGTACTTGAGCATGAATATTTTAGGATCTTATAGAAAATGCATGTTAATGTAGCATTCATGAATTGTCTTGTAAAACATTATGTTAGTACTAAATACACTTATGCACATAGATATACATAAACATAATATATGCCTTCAATATTGAGAGCATGCAATTAGCTTACCAAATGTTGTTCCTAGTGTCAATATAATTTTCCCTAAGATTTTGAATACCAAAAAATGAGAAAATATAATTTTCCTATAGATTTTGAATACCAAAAGATGAGAAAATCAATAAAGGATGAAATTGCTTTCTATTAATGTTTACGAACATAATAAAGGATGAAATTGCTTTCTATTAATGTTTAGGAACATACTAAAAATAGTGTTCAATTCCCTCCTACAATTATGAAAACCTTTTGTAGTAAACCATGCACACAATCTATTGTGTTAGAACTGTGTTCCTTGAAACATCATTATTTTTATGAACTCATACATTCATGCTTACCTATAGCTATAATTTCCCCTCAGTTTTCATTTGTATTCTCCAAGGCTTGTTTTATTTTATTAGTCCATGCCCTTTGGGCAGTAGGGACTTATAGTAATAGTTTTTTCATGGCTGTATTATTATGGCACGGAAACAAAACAACTTAAGTAATTTTTTAATAGTTTCATGCACATTTCCAAGTCGCTTTTGGTTTTTAGGCTAAAGTTTTAATTTGGAGGCCTTATTTGGCCTCTTCCCGAGGCACACTCTTACCATATATTATCTTAAAAGAAATTTCAAGTGCATATTCGATCCCATAATGGATTAACATGGATTAATGTTAACTTTCCAGTTAGCATTAATTCCCACAAGATTTCTCTAAAATAATATTTTATTTATTTGGCCCAAAAATAAATTTTTAATTTTGTTTTTAAATAAATAATTTTCGTCGCAATTTTGATGCACAACAGAAATCCTGCAACGAATTTTCTATATAAACCAAGAAAAGTTATCTCCGCAATTTCGACAATAATAAAAATTATTGTGACAAATTTTCTATATAAATCAAGAAAAGTTGTCGTCGCAATTCCGACAACAATAATAATCCTGCGACGAATTTTCTATATAAACTAAGAAAAGTTGTCGTCGCAATTGCGATGGTAATAAAAAAATCCTACGACAAATTTGCTATATAAACCAAGAAAAGTTGTCATCGCAATTTCGACGATAATAAAAAATCCTGCAACAAATTTGCTATTTAAACCAAGAAAAGTTGTTTTCGCAATTTCGATGACAATAAAAAAATCATGCGACGAATTTGCTACATAGACCAAGAAAATTTTCGTCGCAATTGCGACAAATATTTGGTTTCACTTAGTTTGCCTATATTGTCGTATTGGCGACGCTATTTCTTTTTTTGTCGCAATTGTGAGAAGTTCCCTACGGTCATCTCTCTTGCGATTGTAATTCAAGTTCGTCGAAATTTCCACGTTCAATGAAACGACGTTTGAGAGACTCAAGATTCGTCGCAATATCCACAACATAATGTCGCAAGAGCGTCGAAATAGTCGTCGCAAAATGACCCAAATTTTCTAGTGATTCCTTTTAATTCAAAATATATTCTAGTTATGTGACTCAAAGACCATGCGTAATTCTTATTCAAAATCTTATCGAGCCCAAATCAAAGGTACAATAACTAGGCCATTATCCATTTTCAAAAACACACATTAGTATTGATATAAAAAACACCTTCATTCTTCCTTCAAATGAACACATACACACAATCCATCAAGATTCTTTTTAATAATTCATCAATCATGTTTGAAACATCACATTGAGTGCTTCTTAAAGATGAGCTTAATGCATAAGAAAATTCCATCGACATTATTCCAATGATCTACCCATTTCAAAATATATCCCTAATGGGAAATCCATCAAGCTCTTTTGAATGATGGCCATCAATGACTTGAGAAAGTTACAATTGATCAACCATCATTTTTGTTCAAAAATTTGTCATTGACCACCTTCGAAAGATCTTCTTAATAGAGAATCAGACATATTTCAAAGATACCTCTTCGAAATTCAATGAAAATATCATTAGGTATTCTTGGAAGATGTGCCTAAATGAGAGAAAACAATGCATCAAGAAATTTTAAAAGAATATCTTTTGAATGCTCACAATAGGGAATCAAGACAATTCATAAGAACATATTTCAAATGCTCCTAATAGGTCATATAACCAATTTAGAAGAAAATGTTTTGATTTCCCTTGATAGGCAGTGGGCCAATTTGAAAGAACAACCTTCAAATGTCACTGATAGGACATTGGGCCAATTCAAAGGACCAAATTTCAAATTCCCTTGATAAGCCATCTTGACAATTTGAAAGAACAACATTTGAATTCCTTGATAGTCCATTGAGCCAAGTCAAAAGAACAACATTTAAATGTCTTTGATAGTCCATTGAAGCAAATGGAAAGAATAACATTTGAATGTCCCCAATAAACAATTAGTATTTATATATTTAGACACTTTGGATTTAGTTAAGATCAACTTGAGCTGATGTGTTTTTCGATAAAACCGTGTTTCTTTAGTATGCATTTGTAGTTATGTAATATGATGGTCACGATATGTTGTATTCATAAAGTGATATAATGTTTCATATTCTCCTTGATACTAATGGATATGTTGATATGTATACTAGCATCAAATTGGTCCATGAGATTTATTTAAATAGCACGCAGAGTCATTTGTTGAATATCGATTACGAGAAACTCTTATGTATAAAAAAAAAATTGCATTAATATATTGCCTCAAGTAGTTGTGTTGGTTGGGACCATGCCTTGTTTCCTTATTGGATGGTTTTAACCACATAAAACAATACTGTACTAATATTTAATTTGGTTGTGTGAGTGGCTTCTTAAGGTGTTCATCCTATGTGGAAATACCCTGTTTTGTCAAACATAGTATCAAATCCCATATGAAGACATGTTCTTGTTATTGATCGAGATTCTCAATGTGTGTCACTGCATGCATCAAAATATTTATGGATTCTACTATTTATGTACATTTTTGGGCTAAGTGAGTTGTTCCATCGTATCCATGGCATTACTTTCAATTGGAAACAATTTTCATTTCACTCGAAAAGGTTTCCACTTTCCCAAGCTACGTCCTTTTGTGTAAGATCTAGAGGTATAAAGTTTCATCGTGCCTTTTAAATTTTATTACTGAGTTAATATTTTAGTGTTTTTCATTATATTCCTAGTTTTATGTGAGATCGGAAGAGCGTCGTGTAGGGAAAGAGTGTAGATCTCGGTGAATATTTAATTTGGTTGTGTGAGTGGCTTCTTAAGGTGTTCATCCTATGTGGAAATACCCTGTTTTGTCAAACATAGTATCAAATCCCATATGAAGACATGTTCTTGTTATTGATCGAGATTCTCAATGTGTGTCACTGCATGCATCAAAATATTTATGGATTCTACTATTTATGTACATTTTTGGGCTAAGTGAGTTGTTCCATCGTATCCATGGCATTACTTTCAATTGGAAACAATTTTCATTTCACTCGAAAAGGTTTCCACTTTCCCAAGCTACGTCCTTTTGTGTAAGATCTAGAGGTATAAAGTTTCATCGTGCCTTTTAAATTTTATTACTGAGTTAATATTTTAGTGTTTTTCATTATATTCCTAGTTTTATACTCCTTCTAGTCTATGTATGTTTTTTGTTGTGTGCTTTGTGCAATCTCAAAAAATGAGAAACATAGAAGATTCAAGTGTTTTTTTTTGTTTATGCTCTTTTCTCTACATTTTATGTGATCTTAGAAAATTAAAAACATAGAGAAAAATTTTATTTTTGGGGAAAGATAATTGGGATCTAACCCCAATATTGTTAAGTTTCATTTTTTTTTTCAATTCGAAACGTCGCTTTTTTTTGTGTGCAACTGTGTCAAAGTTTGTTTTGCAAGAAAAAATGGGTTTTCGGGGTAGGCACGGACTTTGAGACAAAGAGTAAAGAAAAAATGGAAAAAAAAAACTTCCTCCATAACATTTTCTATATAATTTGCATTAGTTCACTTGGTTGAAAGTACTTTATTAAATAAGAAGTCTTGAATTTCTTTTCATTAAATATTTTTTTGAAAAAAATCATGCAACCTTAATTTATCACACAACTTTATTGTAAAGTGTTTTTCACTTAATCTAGCATACCCCCAAAGAAAGGGAAAGGAAACACCGAAGAAAACATAATTTAATACTTTTTTATAAGAATTGTATTTCACTCGCAACATTATAATGGCATATTAATCATTTGCATGCATAAAGGGAAAAAGGAATAGTTAACATATGCGAATTATTTAGGTCAAATGATAATGGATAGTTATTTATTGACAAGCATTTGACGAAGAAATTGCTATCAAATATAAATATATTAAAAGGAAACTTTTATTAGCATCACTAAGTACTAGTGAATATAGAACAATGGACCAATTTAAACATTCCATGTATAGAAGTATGATTACAACATATAAGAATATAGAATTTTGTTCCCTCCCCCATGGAAATAAAAAATGGTACGGGAAATATAGAGATTGAGGTTGGATTTTGTAATTATGAAAGTGAAAAACAACATAAGTGTGCCTCTTCTTTTTTCTATAGCAAGAAATAGGAAAAATATTTCATTTTTTCATAGTACTTGAAGGAGATGATGGTGCTAAATGAATTCAATATGTAGTAGTGGTGCATGAAATTGTCATGAATATTGATCCTTGACATTCAGTGTTAACAATGTCAATGGTATACCTTGTTAAGTTTATTACTTGGGATTTATGTATAGTCATTTCCTAAGCCATCTTAAGAGGGTGGGTTTTCTTGTTACTTTATTGTATGGGTGGAATTGTTACATGATTTGGTTGGGTTTGGTACCATGGAAGGCCAATGTATTTATCAAATTCCAAAACAACATATGTTGGAAAATTTGGAAGGATACTTCCTAGATCATATATAATTTGCATGACTAATTCGAGAGCACTATTGAGTAATCTTGCTTGGACCCATAAATTGCAGGATAACATAACTCATTGTCCTAAACATAGATATACATGTTTTTCCAGTTGCTCATCATCCTGTTGATGTGATTTTGAACCATTTATTGATTCTATGGCACTTCGTGTGATTGGAATATTCAAGGATTGGAGCATGCACTTGTTATGGTTGTCGACAAGATTTTTTATTGCAAAGAGGTGGATTGAAAGGTCACATATTTGATTCTCTTTGGTGGAAACGAATATGTTAGTCATAGACTAAAGGATGTTCCAAACATCCATTTTTGGTGTAGCATTGTGAATGTATTTCAACAACTCGCAGAACCGGGCATGGGAGCCAACAATGCCTTATTGTTGAAAGATTATTTCCAAACTGATTATAGTGGTAAAGGTTGTCCATAAACACCTCCATAGAGTTTTTCCTACATAAAGAGGTTTTTCCACTACTGGTGGTAGTTGACCCAAGTATCCTACAAGAATTATTGAGAAATAACCAAATGAGCAATGGTTTCTCTCTAAAAATTCCTTGCACAAATGACTCTCAATCTGCACAAAAAGTTTAGATCCTATGAAGCTCATCTCATCAATTAGAGTGTATTGAATATGTTTCATCTCTTCTTAGAATACTATAATGGAATAACCATGTAAAGGCTCCATGTCCTTGATAGGAATAATAATCCCTTCATGTATAGTGGTTGCATGTATGTTAGATTTTTTAAATCTAGTAGGGGAAAGAAGTAGTGTTGGGCTATGTCCATAGGTTGTTTGAGAAGACACTACTTATTTGACATAAATTATAAGGTATGCTTCCCCTTTTCTTGTAGTATCTTGAATGATCATCTTCAATGTATCCTTTGGTTCTCTTTCTTGTGAGTGTTGTAGGATTGTTTCAAATGCACATTGTTAATTTGTAGATAATGTATTTTTGGAAGGAAATAGATCATTGAGTTATTGTATGAATTCTCCATTCCTTCGATTGTAGTTGATGAAGTTAGGTGCAGTGTCCAATGTATATTTGAATACTTCTAGTTGATCCCATGTGTGGGATGTGTCAAGTCCTTGGAGGCCCAACATATCAAGAGAAATGAATTGGATATTCCTTATAGGGACCAATCTCGATAAATATTTCCATTCATTTATCTCCATGTTTGGTTGTATATTAATATGGTATATTCATCTTCAAATGTTTTCTCATTAAGAGTAGGCACATGGATGCGATCAACATGCCATGCATGGTAGTCATTTATTATGCTCTCTCAATTAGCCAAAAGTTATTCTTTTGAAAGACCTATGTCTTTAGAGAAGTAACGAAAGGTTTTATATAGCTCACTCCAACAAAATTAAACAAAGGAATTGGACTATTTGATTGGTATTGTAGTAAAATGTGGCCATACATGGACAATTTCAAGGATGTTTTCTTTTTCACTTTTCATTTTTTGAATCTGAGATCTAAAGGAAATTAATCTTCACATTAAATATTTCAATATTTTATTAGATCCATTATGAAAAATTGTCCAATGGAAAATCCATGGAAATTTACAGATCAGAGGGGAAGACTATTCAATTTTTTGAATATTTAAAGCTTACCATGGATAAATATGTGTTTCATTTTGATTTCCATGCCATTGATATGAATAATGTGGATGTTATTCTTGGATATCCTTGGATGACATCAATTTGTATAATTAATATTAATGTGGAAAATAAGTTTGTGAAACCTTGGTACTGGAAAAATAAAATTACATTGCAGCAAATGTCTCTTATCAAGAAAGAAGGGCGCATAGGGTTTACTTAAAAATGGCGTTGTCTAACGGTTCTATGTTTTTTCCCTCCTAGTCAGAATCTGAAAACATAAATTCACATGAAATCGGAATTTTTTTTGTTTAAATTGCATTTTTGAATGCAGAAATGGATTGAGTGTGATGAAAAACCCCTAGAGCACTCGGATTATACATATTTAACCATTCAAATATATAGATCCAACAATATCTCGCCAGATGTTTGGAAAATATCCCCAAAAAAATGTCTGAAAAAAAGAAAAATGTAGAACATTTAGACTACGATCTAAAAATGTTCTTACAGAGTCTGAAGTTGAATCAAAAGAAGAATATACATAAGGAAAACCCCAGGAAGGACATAAAAAAAAATCCAATAAGCTCAATGACTCAAAGGAACATCATGTTGAAGAGTTGAAGCAAGAAAAATTGAGAGCTAAGGTTGATGTATATTCCCATCCACACCACAGAGAAAAATCAGTCATCAAGGCAAGGGCGAGACCATAAAAAAACTTATTATGGACCAACATGGCACTAGAATAGAAAAGAGTCAAGAGGGACATGGAGGAATACCCAACATGGCACTAGAATAGAAAAGAGTCAAGAGGGACATGGAGGAATACCAACACTACAAGATGATGTCAGCATAGAGCAACAACCCCCTGACACCAAAGGAGTGACAAGAATCAAGATCAAGGTGGAAAGGAATCAATTGGAAATAATGTTCATCTTCCATTAGGATGGATGGATGCTCATACTTGGTAACAATTGACTACATTTCTTAGTCGACCATATTGTATGGTTTTTTCCCATTTTTCATGGACAAAACATGCGAAGGGGGATGGAATCTAGTATACCTAGGGGATAATATGGGGTACCTATATAGGTACCCATTGGGAATAATAATCTAGGGGATAATATGGGGTACCTATATAGGTACCCATTGGGAATAATAATAGATATTTCTATGTAATGAAGGCCATTATCACTAAATAAGGCATATGTAGTAGTGTGAACATAATAAATGTAACAAGTATTATTAGAAGGTTCCACCTACTAGAAGGTTCCTTCTCTAGAATGTTCTTAGGAGATAAAAAGTACTATATAAAGAAGTGTAGGGAATGTAATAAAGTATGGTGACAAATTGGTGTAGACCCCCTTTTCCCTCGCTTGGGATTCATTCAGGATCATTCTAAATTCTCCTTAAGCCGAAGTGGCTTCTTTGGCTCCCTGCTGAAACCTTTAACAAGTCTGATCCATAGGTCCTTGTGAAAACTCGCATTAAGAAACTAACACCAAGGCTGAGCCTTACACTTCCATACAACCATGACCTGGTCCCTGTACAAGCGTCTTTCACAACTCATATGTTCATGGGTTGAAGACCCTCGACTTTTTCTTCAACCAACGCCGATACCCAAGACACGATGGGATATGGCTCCTCCTTGTTAGATCCCTCCACGCGTAACCACCGGCTAGGACTAAGCACTAGTCTCACTCGCAACTTGCAAGTTCATGAGTTGGAAGGTTGAACCTCTGGGCCCTTCTTTTACAAAACTCCGAGACACAAAAGTCAGAGAAGGTTTGACTCCTTCAGCATTTCTCGGAACTTGCAACTTCACAACCTGAGTTATTGAGCCTTTGTGCTCCTTTCTTACGAGAACCCGAAGTACGAGAAGTCAACAGGGTGTTGACTCCCTTTTTGAACGACACATGTCCACCACCTTTCACCACTTCTTCCTCTCTCTGGGCATCTTATCATCACGCCACTTTTCAACCAAACGATTCCCACCAAGTGGACGTGCCACGTGTTGCAAGAGCCCTTGCAACTTGCAAGCTCATGACTTCTGCTCAAAACTGATTTCTTCCAACCTCCAAGACCCCGATACGTGATATAGCAAAGAGGTTTTGATCCGACGGTTTCTCCTACTTCTCGCTATTTGGGGATTCGCACAACCAAAGGATTTGGTCTGCCCTACGAACTCACGACATGCGATACCCCACGAAGATTAAGATCTGACGGTTCTCCCATGACTTGGATCCAATGGTCTAGATCTCTTCCTTCACTTCTCGCAAGCTCAAGACTTTGTAACTTCAAGAGTTTGGTCTTCCACCTACAAACTCACGAACCCCGAGTTCGCGAAATGATCTGGCAACCTAAACTGACCACGATCGATGATCCTCATTGATCCTTGACACCAACATAATGGGTTCATCCAACCCTTATCCACCCTACAACTCCTCTGGATCCTAC